>BLBF01000082.1:38203-54900 GCA_015471245.1 Laticauda colubrina
TAAAAGAAATGCCTTGAAGAAATGAATGGAGCTACTTGAAGAGGAATAGAAGAGAAAGGGAATTGAAAGCAATATAATAGAGAAGAAAACAACATATTCAAGTTTCATTCACTCATTCTTCCCATTCCAATAACTAATTAAATATGTACACTTAGAAATTTGATGATCAATCCAGCATGGAAATTTACATTATTTATTTTATATTATCTTAAGAAAATATAACAATGAACAGAATAAGAATGAAAATAGGTTTTTGGAATTATGTCACTTTATCCAATTAAGTTTACCAAAAAAACTAATTCAAATTGGATCATATCTAACATTTACTCATTGGTACAAAGCTGTTTGGGATTCTGAGGTCTGACTTATTTTCAGATTTTAGAATTTGAGACACAAGCTTTCTTTAATAGATGAATGAAACTTAAGCCCATGACACACTGGACCAACGGATGGAAAGAGGATGTAAAAGGGAGAGAAACACTTGCCATCCGTTGGTTAACGCGATGCATCAGTTCTGTACTCACTCCATACGTTTTTCATACTCTCTATCCATCCAGCATCCATCTACTGACATTTCATCTGCTCAAAAAGTTTTGAGCTGCTCAAAACTTTTTGAGCGTATAAAGTATCCAACACGTCCTTAATACATCCGCTATGCATACGGGGAACATCCGTTATACGTCCGTTGTCATCTGTTATGCATCCGCTATATCCGCTAGGCATCCACTGCACTTCTGCGCAACCCACATCCACTCCAGCAGAAAACGGACACAGGGAGGAAGTGAAACGGATGCAGAACGGACACGCAGCATTAGTAGCATGGACGTAGAAAGGATGACAGTGGATG
Organism: Laticauda colubrina; assembly: GCA_015471245.1. NCBI lineage: Eukaryota > Metazoa > Chordata > Lepidosauria > Squamata > Elapidae > Laticauda > Laticauda colubrina. The sequence goes on from BLBF01000082.1 coordinate 39,051, forward strand.
CAGTTCGCATATAAATCATTAAAATGGAAAAAACATTCGTACAGGAAACGTATCTCAGATATTTAGGATGTCTGCAGGATGTCTAGAGGATGCAGAAGGACACCTAGCGGAAAAACAATATTTCCTATAAAAAGGGGGAAAAATCACCTGGATCTCACTTTCAGTCCAGCAGCCCTGCTGTGCAGACCTCTTCAGCCTTGATCTTGCTCTAGCTCTTCCACAGCATCGAGTCATCTCCACCATGGATCGTCGCACACTGTTTTTGGTAGCCATCATCATTCTACAACAGTGCGGAGCATTTTACAGGCTCTTTCACCTGTTCTATGCAAGGAAAAGGAGGCGTCTAAGAAGTGTCTGGGTCCGAAGATGGATCGCGAGAAGAGCCAAGTATGGACCACGTACAGGAGCATGCAGTACGCCTGGGGGGTGCCACACAACACCATTAGCATTGTGGTCAGAGAAGTGGTGCAGGCCATCATTGAAGTATACCTGGAGGAGCTCCTCCAGTGCCCCTCCACTGAAGAAGGCTGGAAGAAAGTTGCAGAGCAGTGGTATCAGAAGTGAAACTTTCCCCACACCATTGGAGCCATAGATGGGAAGCACGTGGCTTACAAAGTGGCAGCCAACTGAGGGTCCACTTATCACAACTACAAGGGCTTCTCCAGCATCATCCTCTTTTCCATGGTCGATGCTGACTACAAGTTCATGTACATCTATGTTTCAGGCAACGGGTCAGCTTCAGATGCCCAGGTATACAACGCCAGTCACCTCAAGGAGGGGCTCGAATGGAGCCTCATCATGGGCTTCCTAGATCCAAAACCCCTACCCAACGTCATGCAAGATGTGCCCTACTTCATCGTGGGGGATGACGCCTTCTCCCTCAGAACCTACCTCATTAAGCCCTACACTTCCAGATACCTCACCCTTGAAGAGAGGATCTTCAATTACAGGCTGTCCAGGGCAAGACAGTTGGTGGAGAATGCCTTTGGCATCCTGGCCAACAGGTTCCAGGTACTTCTCACCACCATACAGCATCACTCAGAGACCGTGAGGAACATCGTTGAAGCTCGCTGCATCCTGCACAATCTCATGCGCACCCGCTACCCAGTGTTGAAGAACAGGCTTGTGGACCGTCAACAAGGCAATGGGGACATGGAGCCTGGTGAATGGAGGCAAGGGTGAAACCTGACAGACACTATGGATGTACAAGGCCCCAACAGAGCTTCAAATGAAGGGAAGAAGCAGTGCAACCTCCTGAGACACTGGTGCAACTCCCCAGATGGCACAGTGCAGTGGCAAGACAGGATGGTAGATGCTTAATGGATGCTTCCTTCAGCCTGTCTCATCACACTGATGAGATTGTGCCATGTATGTTGAGTGGCCCTACAATGAACAGGGCATTTAATAAAGAGTTTTGTTCATGTTGAAATGTGTTGATGAATGATTACAATACTACTGATAATAAAAGGCCATAGGTGTGGCACCTGAGAGGGTGGACCATACAGTCCCACTATGCTAACACTGGAGGCTTATCTATCCCACAGCTATTACACATCCCACAGGTATCCCTGCCCATTCCACTGCGATCCTTACCCATACCACAAGCATGCAGAGGCTTAAACCATTTCTAAAAGTTTCCACCAAGACTTTATTTACTAAAAGAACTGAACCAAGTGTGTGAAGCAAAGATAAACTTTATTAATAACAAACTGTAAAAGCAAAATGACCCAAGTAAAGTGTCCCAAGCAAAGATAAAGTCAACAGGTAGCAACCCAGTCTCTGGCACTCTTCTCAGTCACTCTGAGGCATGCCCATAGTCTCAGGGGTGCAGGGTCCAGGTGCTGTGGAGGTGGCAGTAGCTGGAGTGCTGGTCTGAAGAGCCATTGGGGTGCCTGGCCCCGAGAGGACAACAGGGGATGTGTGGAGGAAGCTCTCAGACAACTGGCTCAGTCTTGTGATGTTAAGAGACCCTTCCTCCATGACATGGGGCGTCAGTCCCAAGACCGATGACAGATGTTCTGAGGCTGGGCTTGGCTTTGGGGTGGAGGAAGGAGGAGTGTAGTGGGGCTGTCTGGTCTGCAGGTGAGCGAGGTGAGGCATCAGTGGCATCTGTGGCATTGGTGGTATCTGTGGCATTGGTGGCATCGGTGGTGTGGGTGGCATCGGTGGCATCTGTGGCGTCAGTGGCATTGGTGGCAATGGTGGCACTTGTGGCATGCGATGAACCTGTGCTGGACTGGGAAGGGCTTCCTGTGCTGCTGGAAATTCTGGTAGCCATAGCCTTGGTAGGTGAGGGGCTGTGGAAAGCCTTGGAGGGCTGTGACATCACCTTGGGTGGAGGAGCAGACCTGGATTGGGTCGGTGCAGGTTCAGCTGGGCCTAGAGGGCGCTGCAGAAGACCTGTGATCCTCACATTTATCACCTGGTACTGGGATTCGGACATGTCCATGAGGGTCTGGTTGACGTAGATGAGGAAGGGCTTTCTGTTAGAGGATGGTATGTCGGAGTGTACCAGCTGAGAGAGGAGATCTACGCTGCTTTTGATGGTGTCCTTGATCTCCAGCAGGACAGTTTGGCTCTGTCCCTCCGGTCTGGCTTTCTGCCTGCTTTCTGTGGAAGTGGAGTTGGGGGTAGGTGTGAGTTGGTCTCTGGTGGCAGTGGCCTCTTCTTGCTCCAAGTGCATCAGGGGGTCCTCCACATGCTCCGCCACAGACAGTGCAGCTGTTGGGGGGGGTCCCCATCGTGGGGTGCTCCACAGATACCTGCCTGTACATAGGAGTTGACTCTTGGCCAGAAGAGGACTGGCTCTCTGTGAGTTGGCTGAGAGTGAGGGTAGACAGAGGAGCTGCTCCTCGGTGGCGGATCTCATCCTCCAAGAAGCTGCACTTGGCCATCATATAGGTCTCCTGGTCAGTGAGCTTGACCGTGGCCTGGCCAGACTTCTTCAGGTGCAGCTTCCTGTACCAGGTGTGCATGTACTTCCACCACCCGAGGAGGACCTCCAAAGTGTAGCCCACGCTCCCTGCTTTCTCTCTTCAAGCCACCTGCTTCTGCTTGGTGTCTCAATAGAACCTGTGTCCCTTCCGCCAGAGGTACTCGTTCTCCCTCAGCCATTCGAGCACCTCATCCTCATGTTCCTCTTCAATGGAGTACTGACTTCTCTCCCTATCATGCGATTGCCTCTTCCTCCCTCTGGCAGGGCTTTCTGGGCCCTCATCAATAGGGCTTTGAGGTTCTAGGGGCTGGTCCACCACACCACAACCAGCAGCTGCAGGAACAGTAGTAGCAGGACCAGCAGCAGGACCAGCAGCACCAGCAGCACCAGCAGCACCAGCAGCACCAGCAGCACCAGCAGGACCAGGATCAGCACCAGCAGATTCAGCACCAGCTGAAGCACCAGCACCAGGAACAGCACCAGCAGAGTAAGCACCAGCAGAAGCATCAGCACCAGGAGCAGCACTAACAGAAGCCCCAGCACCAGCAGAGTCAGCACCAGCAGCAGAAGCCCCAGCAGAAGCAGAGTCAGTGCCAGGGGGTGGGATGGTGGCCCTGTCCTTCTTGCCAGGGCTGGCAGGAGTAGGCACAGGCTTCCTCTTCTTCCCCATGGGTGTTGGCTGGAGATGTGTCTGGCAGCAGATCTATCTCTGAATGGTGACCTGCTTGCGAGCTGCATCCTTTTATATCTGTGGGGTTCACGCAATGCATCCTCCCTGCATGCGCAGTGAATGCTTTGCATCTGCTAGGCATCCACTATGCATCCGCTAGGCGTTCATGATGCATCCCCATCATCCGCTAGGCATCCGCTCTGCATCCGCTCATTCCGATGCGCATCCACTTCGCTGTGCTCCCCCGGAAGCCCTGTGGATGTGTCATCTGCTTCCATCTGCTTCCATCCGCTAGGCTTCCATTGAGCATCCCCTTAACATCCTCACTACATCCTCTCCCCGTCCGTTCCTTTCTGTTGTTGTCTTCTCTGTTTATGCAAATTTGGGGCAGTTTTGAGAGCGGATAACAATGGATGGAACATTTTCTCATCCGCTGTGTCCTTTTTACATACATTTTGCATCCATTGGCCGATGTGACCTTGTCTTTAGATACTATTGCAAAAATAGGGCTGTTTCATATTACTCATGCCACATTTAAATTCCTCTAAATATCTGACAGAGACAGAAAACTCAACTTGTGACTCATGATAAAATTAATGAGCGACACAGAATGTTCTCAGAAAATTGATTATTTTTGGAAGTGATAATAAAAAGTAACATAAATTATCATTTTAAGTATTATTGTGCAAGAATAAAATTTGGAGATTTCTCAAATAACTCCTATCAACATGCACACTATCATTTTTAAGGCCATGTCACACTGCCCAACGGATGCAAAAAGGACACAACGGATGAGCAAAATGTTCAATCCGTTGTTATCCGCTGTCAAAAGGGGCAAAAATTTGCATAACCGGAGCGGATAACACAGATGCGGGGAGGATGCAGGGTGGATGCAAAGCAGATGCAGAACGGAAGTCCAGTGGATGGAAGTGGAGGGGAGCGGATGGCGCATCCGCTAGGCTTCCGGGGGGCCTCAGCAAAGCGGACGCAGAACAGAAAGAGCGGATGCAGAGTGGACGCTGAACGGATGAAGTGGATGCACAGCGGATGCACAGCAGATGAAGCAGATGTAGAGCGGAAGCCGAGCAAATGCACAGCGGAAGCGGAACGGATGCCGAGCGTTAATTGCACATGTGGGGGGGAAGCATTGTGTAAGCCCCCCGGATATAAAGGGAAGCAGCTCGCATGTGGCCAGCATTCCAAGGAAAGACCTGCTGTTGGACACTTCGAGTTCCTTGCCTGCCCTGCCTGCATGCCTGCCTGCCAGCCTTGCTACCTTCCTGCCTGTCTGCCTTCCTGCCAGCCTACCTGCCAGGCTTCCTCCCAGCCTTTGTGCCTGCCTGCCAGCCTTCGTGCCTGGCCTCCTGCCAGCCTTCCTGCCAGCCTTGGTGCTTGCCATCCTCCCTGCCAGCCACCAACCCCACAACCATGGGGAGGAAGCGAAAGCCTCAGCAGCCTACCGCCATCCCTGGCAAGAGGGACAGGGCCAACCTCCCGCCCCCTGCCCCTGACTCTGCTTCTGCTGGGGCTTCTGCTGAAGCTGCTTCTGGGGTTGGTGCTTCTGCTGGTGGTTACTCTGTTGACGCTGCTCCTGGTCCTGCTCATCCTGCTTGTGCTCCTGGTCTTGCTCGTCCTGCTCGTCCTGCTTGTGTTCCTGGTCCTGCTCGTGCTCCTGGACTTGCTGGCCCTGCTGGTGCTTACTCTACTGCTGCTGATCCTGGTCCTGCTGGTCCTGCTGCTGCTGATCTTGCTGGTGCTACCGCTGCTGCTGCTGATTATGATGATGATCCTGTTGCTGCTGCTGCTGCTGCTGATGATGATGATTGTGATCCTGCTGGTGAGGATGATGGTGATGATGATTATGATCCTGCTGGTGATGATGATGATGATGATGATGATAATGATGAAGATGATGATCCTGCTGCTGCTGCTGTTGGTGGTGTGGAGGAGCAGCCCCTACTACCTGGGACCCCCTCTGATGAGGGCCCATCTGGTCCTGCCAAAGGGAGGAAGAGGCGTGCGCGACAACGGGAGAGGAGGCAATACTATATTGATGAGGCGCACGAGGATGAGGTGCTGGAGTGGCTGAGAGAGAATGACTATCTGTGGTGGAAGGGACACTGGCTGTACAGGGACACCAAAAAGAAGCAGGCTGCTTGGAGAGAGAGGGCAGAGAGTATGGGTTACACTTCGGAGGTGCTTCTCGGCTGGTGGAAACATATGCACACCTAGTATGGGAAGCTGCACCTGAAGAAATCTGGCCAGGTCACTGTGAAGCTGACAGACAGAGGGACCTACGTCATGGCCTGGTGCAGCTTCCTGGAGGGTGAGATCCACCGCCGAGGAGCACCAGCAGCCCCTGTCACTACCCTCTCTCTCCGGCAGCCTGCTGAGAGCCAGTCCTCTTCCGGCCAAGAGTCAGTCCCTGTCTCCAGGCAGGTTTCTGTGGAGCATGCCATGGCGGAGAACCCACAGACAAGTGTGGTAAGAGTGGTGGAGTGTGTAGAGGACTCCCTGGTGCGGTGGGAGAAAGGAGACATCGAATCCACCGCAGTCCTAGCCACATCCACCCCCCCCCAACTCCGCCTCCGCAGAAAGGCTGAGAGCCGGACAGCAGGAGGGGCACAGCCACACAGTCCTGCTGGAGATCAGGGACACCATCTGCACCAGCATAGATCTCCTCTCTCAGCTGGTCCAAACCTCCTCCTCCTCCTCCAACCGCAAGCCCTTCCTCACCTATGTCAACCAGACCCTCAAGGAAATGGCAGATCCACAGTACCAGCTGATGAAGGACCGGATCACGGAGCTGCTTCACAGCCCTCCAGATCCAGCAGAACCTGCTCCCACCCAGCCCAAGTCTGCTCCTCCACCCCAGGTGATGTCCCTCCCATTCCAAGGCTTCCCACAGCTGCTCACCTACCAAGGCTACGGCTACCAGGAGGTTCAGCAGCACAGGCAGCAGCCCTTCCCAGTCCAGCACAGAGTCATCGGGCGACACCATTGCCACTGGTTCCACTGGTGCCACCGATGCCACCCACGCCAATGATGCCACCGACGACAGCGATGCCACCCACGCCAATGATGCCACCCATGCCAATGATGCCACCCATGCCAATGATGCCACCCACGATAGTCATCACCCAGCTGCAGAGCAGACAGCCCCACTACACTGCTCCTTCCTCCACCACAGAGCCAAGCCCGGCCTCAGTACATCTCTCATCAGTACTGGGGCTGACACCCCATGGAATGGAGGAAGGACCTCTCAGCATCACAGGGCTGAGCCAGCTGTCCAACACCTTCCTCAACACACTGTCCCCTGTTGTCCTCTTGAGGCCAGGCACTCCAGCACCACCCACCACCACAGCACCTGGACCCTTCACCCCTGAGACTGGGCACACCTCCGAGTGACCAAGAAGAGTGCCAGAGACCGGGTAGCTGGCTACCTGTGGACTTTATTTGGACACTTGATTTGGGTCTTTTTTTTTTTTACAGCTTGTTGTTCAATAAAGTTTATCTTTGATTCACACACTTGCTTCATTTCTCTTTTTTTAATAAAGTCTTGGTGGAAAATTTTAGAATTGGCTTAAGCCTTTGCATGCTTCTGGGATGGGTTAAGATAGCAGTGGAATGAGAAGGGATACCTTTGGGATGGGTAATAGCTGTGGGATAGATAAACCTCCAGTGCAAGCATAGTGGGACTGTATGTCCCACCCTCCCAGGTGCTACACCTAGGGCCCTTTATTATCAATAGTAATGTAATCAATCATCCCCACATGTCAACACAAACCCAACTCTTTATTAAATGCCCTGTTCATTGTAGGTCCACCCAACATAAATGGCCCAATCTCATCAGTGTAATGAGACAGGTTGAAGGAAGCATCCATTAAGCATCTACCATCCTGTCTTGCCACTCCACTGCTCCAGCTGGGGAGTTGCACCAGTGTTTCAGGAGGTTGCACTGCTTCTTCCCTTCCTGTGAGGCTCTCTTGGGGCCTTGAACATCCTGAGTGTCGATCAGGTTTTGCCCTTACCTCCATTCCCCAGGCTTCATGTCCCCATTGCCTTGTTGACAGTCCACAAGCCTGTTCTGCAACACTGGGTAGCGGGTGTGCATGAGATTGTGCAGGATGCAGCAAGCTTCCACGATCCTCCTCACGGTCTCTGGGCGATGCTGCATGGTGGTGAGAAGTACCAGGAACCTGTTGGCCAGGAGGCCAAAGGCGTTCTCCACCACCCGCCTTGCCCTGGACAGCCTGTAGTTGAAGATCCTCTCTTCACGGGTGAGGAGTCTGGAGGTGTAGGGCTTCATGAGGTAGGTTCTGAAGGAGAAGGTGTCATCCCCCACGATGAAGTAGGGCACATCTTGCATGTCAGGCAGGGGGTCTGGATCTGGGAAGCCCATGATGAGGTTGCGTTCCAGCCCCTCCTTGAGGTGACTGGCATTGTACACCTGGTCATCTGAAGATGAGCCGTAGCCTGAAGCATCGGTGTATGTGAACTTGTAGTCAGCATCGACCATGGTGAAGAGGACGATGCTGAAGAAGCCCTTGTAGTTGAAATAAGTGGAGCCTGACTTGGCTGGAGCCTTGCAGGCCACGTACTTGCCATCGATGGCTCCAACGGTGTGGGGAAATTTCCACCTCTGATACCACTGCTCTGCAACTTTCTTCCATCCTTCTTCAGTGGAGGGGCACTGGAGGAGCTCCTCCTTGTATTCTTCGATGACGGCCTGCACCACTTCTCTGACCACAATGCTGATGGTGTTGTGTGGCATCCTCCAGCTGTACTGCATGCTTTTGTAGGTGGTCCCTGAGGCCAGGTGGCGCAGAGTGAGTGCCACCTTGAACCCAGGTTCCAGGCTGGGCCGGAAGTTGGTGTTTGCCTTGGTCAACCTGGGTGTCAGCCGCTGCACAACTTTGTCAAACATGGCTGGAGACATCCTCATGAAGTTCTGAAAGGCACGAGTGTATTCGTTCCTGAGCTCCACCATCAGCTTGTTGTACAGTCCGTACTCTGCTCTTCTGGCTATCCATCTTCATAACCAGATGCTTCTTTGCCACCTCTTTTTCTTCCCATAGTAGAGTTCACAGAGCCTGTAGATGGCTTCGTACTGTTGCAGAATGATGGTGGCTGCCAAAAGGACTGTGGTACAATCCACGGTGGACATGACTGGATGCTGTGGAAAAGGAAGAGTCAGATGAAGGCTGCAGAGGTCTGCTCAGGTGGGCTGCTGGTCTGAAAGTGAGTTGCAGACAAGTTGCTCCCCCTTTTTATAGCCAGTGAAGGTGTCCCTTTGCATCCTCTAGGCATCCTCTAAGCATCCTTAATATTCGAGATAGATCCCCTCTGCGAACGTTTTTTCTGCTTTAAACGCTTTGTTTCCTTGCTGCATCTGTTCTGCATCCATTCCACGTCTGTTCCGCTTTCTCCCTGCGTCCGGGCAGATGCAAGTTGCGTGGATGCGGAACGGATGCAGAACAGATGCCTAGTGGATATAGCGGATGCGTAACGGATGCGTAGCGGATGCGGAACGGACGAACTGGATACATTTTCCGCGCAAAAGTTTTGGGCAGCTCAAAACTTTTGGAGTGGATGAAACGTCAATAAACGGATGCTGGATGGTTAGAGAGGAAGCAAAACGGAGGCAATGAGTAGATCGCGTTTTAGAACGGATGGCAAGGTTTTTTGTCCATTTACATCCTCTTTGCATCCATTAGTTCAGTGTGACATGGGCTTTATATTAGCTTCTCAATAATCTGAATAGCAGAATAAACAAACTGAATAACATCAGAAATCAATGGGACTTTTTTGGTACATATTTTAAACAAAACATTAAAACGCAGTTGGAATAAACCTTGGACGTTTTCAAATAAAACAGCAAGCTCAAGGAGAAGAGCATACAACATTTCAAGCAAATGGCTGTCCTATCTCTTCATAAATATTCCCAGTAATGGAGCATCCAGAACTTCTGAAGGCAAATTTTTCCACTGATTAATTGTTATCATTGTAAACAAATTAATTGTTATCATTGTAAACATCATTGTAAACAAATTACACTATTTTATTTTTTTCTCATAATAGATTACACATGCAAAATATATTAACATTCTCCAGAATGGGTTCAAAAGATAATTCTACTTCAAGCTGCTCACTTAAAGTCCAAAGGAAAGGGAATACCTGCCAAGGCTGCAGCTGTAGAAGATCCGGGTTTATACCCATTATAGTTTTCCTCCTACTGAACCTCAATATGTATAGAGACTGCAAAGCATGAGCCACAGCATAAACAGCATTGTAGACACTGTAGCTTTGGCCAGTCATTTCCATTTCAAACACAGGTGAAGGAAGATCCTCAAGCTTCATCTCCTCAGTGCATTTCTTACCATATATTCCTTGTAACTCTGGCTTTGGAAATGAACAATCAAAGGACTGTTCCCAAACATCCTGTTGAAACCCATCTCTGTAGTCTGAAAGAGGATTTATGGCCTGAAGAAATTCCCTTAAACCTACAACTGCTCTAGAATGAACAGTGAAGGAAATAGCCCCATGGTACATCTTGAGATCTGAAGTGATTTGAATGCCTGATAATATAAAGTCAATCTTTGCAGTCGTGATCCACACCTTTCTAAATAATGCCTTTTCCTTGCTTTCAGGATCTAGCAGAAATATTATAAATCTTAGCCACATAATTGTCCAGGATTCTCCATAGGCCAGAAATACATTGGATTTTCTAGACAACATATTAATAGAAATTATTGAGAATGTTTGATAAAGTCCTGGGAAATCTTCCAAGTGGACTTTTTGATCAAGCCTTTCTATAAATGATGAGCAGATTCCATTCTGTGAAAGTAAGGGCTGCATTTTCTGCAATAATTTGTCTCCACTGTTGTTATCAACAGAAAATATGCCAATCCACGTCCACCTGAAATGACGAAGCAATTGAATAATCCCAATGTATTGATGGTCCTCTTTGGGAGCCATGAAATAAAGTGAAGAGAGCTTACTTATCTGAAATTCCTCTTGGGCTAATGAGCTGTATGTCAGTTAAAAGAAAGTCCAGTAATATTCTTTAGAATCTTTAGATTAAATTTAATTTTCCTATCTTGTTTTCATACAAAATATATCCAAGGTACATTCCCCCCCAGCATTTTTTAAAGTATATAGAAACAATTTTTGGGGAAATATTTCAAACACAGATTATAGATCTTTTTTTTTTAATGGAAGCAATTCAGATCTTCCCTCTGGTATGCAATGTGCCCTCATACTCACTTCCTATATCTGGCATCATAACTTCAGAAAAAATACTAAGCAGGATATTTTAAGCTATGCATAACATCTTAACTCTAAACCGAATTGTTGATGGCTATTCGTTATTCCATAACAACAATAAGATTAAGAATTTTTTTTTCAACCTGTTCAGAACTTACTTGTGGAATCTTGACGAATCCTATAATTTCAGCTACATAAAATGATGTGACAAAATCCAGTCCCCCAATAACAGCCATAAGATTCTTCAGGCTATCATATTTGTAGTTAGGGACAAATTCCTGGGATTTGAAAAGCAGGTCCAAAGTGGTGCAATAGGTCATTCTTGGGTTGTAGTAACTGTCATAGATGTGGAACCCAAGAGTGACATTGGGTAAGATCTGGGAGTCCTCATTGATCTCCTTCACAGCAAAAGCCAAAGCAAAGATGTGCTGGTAGAATTTGATAAGTAGACTGCATGTGATTTAAACACCCCAGTTGAAAAAAGAAGTTGATCATTCTCAATAGGTGCATTATTTCTGTATGAATATCAAACATTTCTTTTTCTTATGAAAGTAGGAAACTAATATATTTTCTAAAATGGTGAATAATTTGAACTATTTCCAAATTTTCTTTTTCTATGATATTTGAATAATTTGCAACAAATAACTGCTACAAGAAATAAAAATCGTGCATTTCTTCATGATACTAAATTTATTTTTTAATGTTTTTTCACCAAATACAATATGAACAATTCTAGCATGTATTGGTCATTTATTTTATGTGTGTTTTTATAAGATTAGTGACACATATTTTTTTAAAAAAATATTACAAATGTTGTTCAGAAGATGTTTTGCATTAAAGTTACATACATTATGTGACAAACTTTATCATAAGGTAAAGAAAATTGTTTATGATTCCATAACTAGAAACATTTGTAGGACAGAGAGAGTTAGAGTAGATATAAAACCTACATTTATGCTGAAATCCTTTACTCTCATAAGCAAATTTGGGAATATAATTAAGATTAGAAAAAGAAAACCGTACTTTGGTACATCATAAGAGGTTATACTAGGATATTCCTTAAAATGTATTTCAAAAATGTTGTAAATTATGCGGGATGCCATCCCACTAATGATGGGGTCTCCAGGTTGGTACCACTCATGTGGAACAAGGAATGCATCACTTGCAGGGCAACTCAGAGTCACTATTTTCTTCACCAGAAAAATCAGGAGGAGAAATATCTTCACTTTTTAAAATGTATCCTATTTTAGAGGAAATATTGTGTTATTCCAATTGTTATCCAGTGATTAATTCAAGGTTTATATCTGAGCGTACAGTAGTCAGACAATCCACTATTGGGTATTTGGAGATCCATGAGACTGAAAATTTATTTCTTTAATGGCATCAGGGTTTGAAGAGATATTCTGGCAGAGAAGAAAAGAAGGAATAAACCTGTGGCAAGGACTCTGACACACAGCCATTATTATCCTTGTGCCAATCCCTTGGGGTTTAACATCCACTGATTGCTGTTGAATTGAAATAGCCTTCTCTGCAGTCTTGAAGTTTTTTGCCTAGTGGAGAAAATATGGATTCCTGTAGGAGATGATTACTTTGTTTTTGGTAGAGAATAAGTGGCCAATGTTTTTAAATTACTAAAAAAAATGCAGAGGGGAATTTCCAATACAAAATACACAGATAGATTTGAAAATCTATCTCTTCCTGATAAGATCCATGGGATCCAGTAGAGCAGGGAGGCAGGGAATCATGTGGGTATTCTCCCTTAATTAAGGACATCTGTTGGATCCCAGAGGAAATGTCTTCTTCGTAATGTCTCCCTCCCTCTGGAACATCATCCATATGGAGATTAGATTGGTTCCCATTTTGACACTCTTTTGCAGGGGTATCAAACTTGATTTCATTGAGGGCCACATCAGGGTTGTATTTTACCTTGGTGTGGGGGGGTGAGGTGGGAGTAGTTAGCATGGTGTCACTTGTGTCAGGGGTGCCTGTGGAGGTCCGGGCGCTCTTTCAGTGAAATGGGATCCTAAGCTCTATTTTCTGCTGCAACCCGCTGCCAGCAAAAAATGGAGCTGTGTTTTCACTGGCCAAGGCACTGCAGGCCAGTCCTTTGCAATTTCCAGGGTGGCACCATTGGCCAGATCTAAGCACCCTGCAGGCCAGATCTAGTCCCCGGGCCTTGAGTTTGACACCTCTGCTCTTTTGCAAAGCCCTGAGCGCCTGTTTTCCCAATAGGCCTGTGTAAACTAGAGTGGCTTGGAACCTATCAAATGGCTCATCTGATTGATTGGTATCCTAGGGGATATGTTTTTATTGTTAGTATATTGGGGTTTTATTTTTATTTAAGCAACTCAGAGACACAGAAAGTGATTGGGTGGCCATATACATTCTCTTAAATGAATAAATAAATCTTCTTCCAAGTATATCACAAGGTTTATTCAAGGATGTTCATTACATTTCAGTTTATAAAACTGATAAAGTATGTGCCACCCATAATGAAAACAGAGGAAGCATCACTTGCAGAGTAAACAGTTTCTATTTAAAGCCCCTGTCACACTGAACCAATGGATGCAAAGAGGATGTAAAATGGACAAAAAAGCTTGCCATCCATTGGAAAACACGATGCATCCATTGTGTACTCACTGCGTATGTATTTCATATGCTCTATCCATAAAACATCCATCTACTGCTATTTCATCTGCTCAAAAATTTTTGATCTGCACAAAACTTTTTGAGCGGATGAACTTTCTGCCGCGTACGATCTCCATCCGCAAAAAATACGGGCAACAAACGTTCTAAGTCCGTTGTCATCCGTTACATGTCTGATGTATCCTCTCGGCATCCTCTGGCCATCCGCGCAACTCACATCTGCTACAGCGGAAAGTGGAAAGAGGGAGGAAGTGAAAAGTACATGGAACGTCCACACAGCGTTAGTAGCACGGACATAGAAAGGATGTAAGCGGATGCCTCTTGTATATAAAACATTAAAACGGACAAAATGTTCATATATGGGATGTATCTCGGATATTTAGGATGTCTGGAGGATGTCTAGAGTATGTGGAAGGACACCTCGTGGAAAACCGACATTTCCAATAAAAAGGGGGAGGAAATCACCTGGATCTCACTTTCAGTCCAGCAGCCCTGGTGTGCAGACCTCTTCAGCCTTGCTCTTGCTCTTCCACATCATCCATTGATTTTCACCATGGATCATCGCACACTCCTTTTGGTAGCTGCCATCATTCAACACAAGAACTAAGGCCTCTTCAGACGGTTTCACCTTTTCTACGCAAGGGGAAGAAGGAAACGTCCAAGAACTGTCTGGGTCCAAAATGGATCAGGAGAACAGTGGAGTTTGGACTCTATGACTAACTGATGGTGGAGCTGAGGAATGAAGACATTTGTGCATTCCAGCACTTCATGAGGATGCCACCAGCCATGTTTGACGAAGTTGTGGAGCAGCTGAGACCCAGGTTGACCAAGGAAAGCACTAAATTCTGTCCCAGCGAGGACCCTGGACTGAAGGTGGCACTGACTCTGTGCCACTTGGGCTCTGGGACCACATACATAAACATGCAGTACGCCTGGAGGGTGCCACACAACACCATCAGCATTGTGGTCAGAGAAGTGGTGCAGGCCATCATCAAAGAATACCTGGAGGAGCTCCTCCAGTGTCCCACCACTGAAGATGGCTGGAGGAAAGTTGCAGAGCAGTGGTATCAGAGGTGGAACTTTCCCCACACCATTGGAGCCATAGATGGGAAGCACATGGCCTGCAAAGCTCCAGCCAACTCAGGGTCCAATTATTTCAAATACAAGGGCTTCTTCAGCATCATCCTCTTTGCCATGGTTGCTGCTGACTACAAGTTCATGTACATCGATGCTTCAGGCAATAGGTGAGCTTCATATGCCCAGATATACAATGCCAGTGACCTCAAGGGTGGGCTGGAACGCAACCTCATCATGAGTTTCCCAAATCCAGACCCCTACCCAATGACACACAAGATGTGCCCTACTTCATCGTAAGTAATGACGCCTTCCCCCTCAGAACCTACCTCATGAAGCCTTACACTTCCAGATACCTCACCCGTGAAGAGAGTATCTTCAACTACAGGCTGTCCAGGGCAAAATGGGTGATGGCGAACACCTTTGGCATCCTGGCCAACGGGTTCCAGGTACTTCTCACCACCATGCAGCATCACCCAGAGACTGTGAGGAGCATCGTGGAAGCTTGCTGCATCCTGCAGAATCTCATGCGCACCCGCTACCCAGTGTTGCAGAACAGACTTGTGGACCATCAACAAGGGAATGGGAACATGGACCCTGGTGAATGGACACAAGGATGAAACCTGATAGACACTGTGGATGTACAAGGCACCAACAGAGCTTCACATGATGGGAAGAAGCAGAGCAACCTCCTCAAACACTGGTGCAATTCCCCAGCTGGAGCAGTGGAGTGGCAAGACAGGATGATAGATGGTTAATGGATGCTTCCTTGAGCCTGTCTCATAACACCCATTGACCATGCAAAATGGGAAACACCTATTGTTCCACCAGGCAAGCCAGATGGATCCACCCTGAACTGTGCCCTACAACAGAGTGCATACCCCATCCCAGTGGTGCAGCACCTTTTACATTCCCTGGGGTGAAGGAAGGTTTTCTCAAAACTCGATCTTGCATTAGCCTACCAGCAATTACCAGTAGACACTGAGACAGTGGTAGCCCAGACAGTCATAACACAATGAGGGGCATTCAAATGTAAGCGACCACCATTTGAAGTCAGTATTGCTCTGGGGGTTTTCCGGAGCCTCATGGAGCACCTATTACAAGGGATTAAAGAGGTGGTGCCTTACTTTGACAATGTCCTCATATCAGCTGAGGACAAGGGACCATTACTAGAATGCCTGAGGGAAGCCTTAAACCGATTCAAAGAGGTAGGGCTAAAAGTAAAAAAGGAGAAATGCCAACTAGCAGCCAACAAAGTA
>BLBF01000082.1:55300-88826 GCA_015471245.1 Laticauda colubrina
GGCTAAAAGTAAAAAAGGAGAAATGCCAACTAGCAGCCAACAAAGTAGAATTCCTGGGCTATCTGATCGACAGCGAAGGGATCCACCCCACAAACAGTAAAATCAAGGCAATCAAAGAAGTCCCCAGGCCGACAAACAACACTGATTTACAGGCCTCATTCCCAGGGCTCATTAAGTTTTACAATATATTTATACCGCAGAAGGCAACAGTGGCAGAGCCACTCCACAGACTCCTTGACAAGAAGGCAGCCTGGGCCTGGTGGCAAAAAGAAAAAACAGCATTCCAAGGAATAAAAAAAATAATAATTACATCAGACCTCATACTAATCCAGTACAGCGAGCCATTACCATGAATGTTAATCTGTGACGCATCACCATTTGGGGTCAGCATGATCATCAGCCACATATTACTGAATGGAAAAGAAGCCCCCATAGCCAAACTCAAAGACATTATCCAAACTGGAACAGAATTATAGCCAACTAGACAAAGAAGTGTTAGCTGCAGTCACTGGAATCAAGTGATTCCACAAATATATATGTGGAAGGAAGTTTACTCTTGTCACCAACCACAAACCATTACTGGGAATCATCGCATGAGACAGAACCACACTGAACATCCTGTCACCCGAATGACATGTTGGACAGAATTCCTGGCTGCCTATGACTACAACTTAATATATAGGCCCGGGAGGGACCTTGACCATGCCAGTGCACTTAGTTGATGCCCCCTACCCAACCTGGGAGAGGACCCAGAACCAACCACAGCCACACTCCCGATAGAGACATTTGCGGAAGCACTGGCAACAGCCACTGTCATCATGACAGCAATGTCTAAAGACAAAACTCTGGCATGAATTTTGAACTGGATAGGGAGAGAATGGCCCAAGAAGGAGACAGCCGAAGAGACTAAACCATTCAGGAACAGACAGATGGAATAATCAATACTGAAGGGGTGCATACTTTGGGGAGATCTGGTAATAATTCCTGATAATTTAAGGGAGGATATAATGGAAATGCTGCATTAAGGGATATATGGATATAATAATATGGATATAATGGAAATGTTGGCCTGGTCTCCTGGCACTTCTTGCAGGTTGATACCAAGATCTCTATTTTTTTGTCCATCCCTGGCCAACACACATAACTCCTTGTCAGGGATTTCATTATAACTATTCCCAGGTGCAGGGCACCTGGGAATAGCTATATTGAAATCCCTGGCAAGGAGTTATGTGTGTTGGCCAGGGATGGACAAAAAAATAGAGATCTTGGTATCAACATGCAGGGCCTGCCAGGAGACCAGGACAGTACCTCCCATGGCACCCAACCACGAGTGGGAAACCCCAAGAGGACCATAGTCAAGGGTACATATCAATTTCATGGGGTCAGTAAAGGGACACACATTTTTTATCATAATGAATGCATATTCTAAGTGGCTGGAAGTCAGCATTATGCAGTTCAGAACAGCAGAGGCAGCCATTAGAAATCTGAGGAAACTATCTGCCACACACAGCCTGCCAGACATAATAATATCTGACAATGGGCCCCAACTCATGGCCCACCAATTTGAGGGATTCCTAGCATAGAATGGGATATAGCATGCCCTATTGGCACTGGGTTACTCCTCCACAAATGGGCAAGCAAAAAGCATGATCTGGTACACAAAAGAGACACTCCAAAACCTAGGGTCAGGGGAGACACAAGCAAAAATAGACAAGTTATTAATATGCAGCACATAACACCAGTGTAGCAACAAACAGAACCCTGCTGAACTACTTATGGGAAGAAAGCTAAGATCACCCCTAGACAAACTATACCCCCTATACCAGTGGTCTCCAACCTTTTTTGTACCAGGGACCAGTTTCATGCAGAACCACTTTTTTGCGGACCGGCAAAATCAATTCTTCCCCAACAGTAAAGGTTTTCTTAGCTTTAGCAATGCAGTCCATGAAGTTAGGCACGGAAGTTAGCGTGGAAGTTAGGCAAGGGTGGAAGTGGTTGTCTTTCAAAATAAGAGAGATATATATTTTAATCATGATTTTTCATTCTTTGTGACCCAGTACAAAATGATCCATGGACCAGTACCAGTCTGGGGCCCGGTGGTTGGGGACCCCACCCTATACAACTCAGACACTAGATTCTAGGACCACTAGATTCACGCAGTAAATGCCAGACATTCCAAATAGGTGATCAAGTTTACACTAAAAACCGAACAGGGGAGCCCCTTTGGATATTAGTGATGGTGATCCAGGTAACTGGGCCCTGCTCTTACAGGGTTGACACAACAGATGGTTGAAGCTGGAGGAGACACAGGGACCAACTAAGAACCTGAGGGACAAAACATAAGCATGGAGGAAGGGGGATACTCTTCACACAGACCCAACACAAATAGAGAGGAAGGGAAGACCCTTCACATAGATGCAACACACCCAGAGAGGAAGGAAAAGACCCTTCAAACAGACCCAACACAAATAGTGAGGAAGGGGGAGACCCCTCACAAACAAGGCATAACATAGACAGGCCCTAACAACTAATGAGACACAACCTCAACAATTAAGAATAGCACCAAAAATACCAAAAGGGAAAAAAAGCAGACATTTATCAGAAACACAAGGGCAGGACAGCATGAGCAGGCAGGGACTGGCCCATGGCGAAATCGGAAGGGTGGTCTCTGCTGGAAACAGAATGGCCACCAAACTAGAAGGTTCCAGGAGGTTCCAATGGAGGGAGCAGGAGAAGCAGTAAGTCCAACTGAACAGCTTGAAGACCAGCCCACGACTGAGCTGTACAGGTTCAGTTGTGCCTATAAGAGCCCTGCCTACCTACATGATTACATGCATTAGGCAAGACAGGATTGGGTGGACCAGACCAGGTAGGGGGGGTGTTAAATATTTACATACTCACCTTTGATTGGTTGGTCCGCAGCAGTGGGAATTTAAAGAGCTGTCACTGGTTATAGCTGCAAGCAGCCTTGCTGTAAGAGGAGCTGCTGCAGCTGCTGTCTTCAGTTCTGCAATAGTGAAATAAATGAGTTAAGCTGATCAGAGATTCCGATGTCTTCTCTTACCCATGATCTATCATAAATTTTCTTGATATGCTTTAGACTTCCTATCCCATAGTTTTTGCCAACTCTCTAATTCTATATTATAACTGAATTATTTTGCCCAAATAATCATTATTTCTTTGACTTGTTCCTCCTCTATTTTGAACATCAAAAGATAATTATATGCTTTTTTAATCAGTTTTTCCTCTGTCCCCATTGGTATCTGGATCAGTGGTGGGATTCAAATTTTTTTACTACCAGTTCTGTGGGCATAGCTTGATGGTGTGATGTGGCTTGGTTGGCATGGCAGGGAACGATACTCCAAAATTCCATTCCTTCACCACCCACTAACCAGCTTTCCAGCTCCATTCTCCTGTGCAAGGCAACAAAAAAAGCCAATCAGCTGGGACTCGGTAGGCAGAGAATAAATGGGGTGGGGCCACTCAGAGGTGATATTTGCCGGATTTCCAAACTACTGAAAAGTTCCACTACCAGTTCTCCAGAACAGGTCAAAACCTGCTGAATACCACCTCTGATCTGGAGGTATGGCCACCAATCTAAATCCACCCCTTGACTCTGTAATTGTTGTTTAGTTTTTAATTCATGATCCTTATTCAAAATGTATTTATAAAATACTTTTTTTTTCAAAGTTGATAAGATTTGGATATACATTAATGCTTCCATGGTGGAGAGCCAGACTGGAATTTTCATATAATGTTCTGTTTTATTTTTTCCCCATACACTAAGAAGTGCTTTTCTTAGATACTGACCTTGAAAGTATCTGTGTGCAATTCTCCTGCCTTACCATAGGAAAGCATGTCAGAACTACCTGAAGATCAAGTCCCTCTAATAGTAATAACCTTCTATGTTTCATATTTACCCATTCTTTTATCCATGATAAAGGTGATGCCTGATAGTAAAGTTCCCAGTCTGGGAGTCCAAAACCTCCATTACTTTTAGCTTCCTGCAACCTTCTTAACTCTATTCTGGCTTTTTTACCTTCCTGTAAATATTTCAGAATTATTCTTTTTAAATAATCAAAAATGTATTCTCTAATCTTATTGGCATTGTGTGAAATAGGAAAAGCAATTTTGGCAGTATATTCATTTTCATGGCAGCTGTTCTCTCTATCATAGATTATTATATATTCTTCCATCTTTCTAAGTCTAATTTAATTTGCTGCATTAGTTTTATGTAATTGCCCTCTTTTATCATTGCACACCTGGAAGTTAAACAGATGCTTAAGTATCTGCCCTTCTTTAAGGCCCGGTCCCACTGCACTTCAGGGGACAGACTTGTCAACCATCATCAAGGGAATGGGGACATGGAGCCTGGTGAATGGAGCAAGGACATAACCTGATAGACACAGTGGATGTACAAGGCCCCAACAGAGCTTCACATGAAGGGAAGAAGCAGTGCAACCTCCTGAGACACTGGTGCAACTCCCCAGCTGGAGCAGTGGAGTGGCAAGACAAGATGATAGATGGTTAATGGATGCTTCCTTGAGCCTGTCTCATAACACTGATGAGATTTTGCCATATATGTTGAGTGGCCCTTCAATGAATAGGGCATTAATAAAGGGCTTTGTTTATTTTGAAATGTGTTGATCAATGAATAAATTGTTATTGATAAAAAAGGGCCCTTTGTGTGGCAGCTGAGAGGGTGGACCGTACAGTCCCATTATGCTTGTACTGGAGGTTTATCTATCCCACAGCTATCCTTAACTATCCCACAACTATCTTTACCTATACCACAACTATCCTTACCCATCCCACAACTATCCTTACCCATCCTACAACTATCCTTACCCATCCCACAACTATCCTTACTCATCCCACAAGCATGCAAAGGCTTAACCATTTTTTCAAAGTCTTCACCAACACTTTATTAAGTGAAAAAAATGAACCAAGTGTCTTAAGCAAAGATAACCTTTATTAACTTTCTTACGTAACCTTGATGACTTTATTTAAAAAGCAAAATGAACCAGGTAAAGTGTCTCAAACAAAGATAAACTTAACAAGTAAACAACTCAGTCTCTGAGACTATTCTCAGTCACTCTGAGTCATGTCCATGGTCTCAGCTGTTAAGCAGGCAGGGACTGTGGAGGTGGCTGTGGCTTGATTGCTGGTCTGAGGCACCATTGGGGTGTTTGGCCCTGAGGGTACAACAGGTCATTGTACATCTGCAGTGTAACCCAGGCTCTCTGCCTTGTCTCTCCAAGCTGCCTGTTTTTTCTTGGTGTCGCGATAGAGTCTGTGGCCTTTTCTCCACAGGTACTCGTTCTCCCTTAGCCATTCCAGCACTTCCTCCTCATGCTCCTTGGAAAGGGTGTACTGTTTCCTCTCTCCCTTCTCCTTCCCTTGCCTCTTCCTCCCTCTGGCAGTGGCTTGAGCAGCAGGGCCTTCAGGGGCTTGAGCAGCAGGGTTTTGAGGGCTTTGGGGCTGGTCCACCACAGCAGCAGCACCAGCAGCAGCACCAGCAGGAGAAGCAACACCAGCAGCAACACCACCACCAGCAGCAGCAGCAGGAGGAGAAGCACCAGCAGCAGCAGCAACAGCAGCAGCAGGAGAAGCAACACCAGAAGCAACACCAGCAGCACCAGCACCACCAGCAGCAGGAGAAGCACCAGCAGCAGCAACACCAGCAGCACCAGCACCAGCAACACCAGCACCAGCAACACCAGCAGCACCACCACCAGCAGCAGCAGGAGAAGCACCAGCAGCAGCAACACCAGCAGTACCAGCACCAGAAGCAGCACCAGCAGCTTCAGAGTCAGGGCCAGGGGGTGGGATGCTGGTTCTGGCCTTCTTGCCAGTGCTGGAACGAGTAGGCACAGGCGTTCTCTTCTTCTCTGATTGACGAACCATGGTGTTATTTGAAGATGTCTGTGGCAGCACTCTTTCCTCTGAATGCTGACTGCTTGTGAGCTGCATCCTTTTATATCCGCAGAGCTGACGCAATTCATACTCCCCGCATGCGCAGTGAATGCTTTGCATCCACTAGGCATCCGCTTTGTTTCCTATAGGCATCCGTGATGCATCCGCGTCATTCGCCATGCATCCGTTCCTTCCGCTATGCGTCCGCTTCACAATTCTGCCCTGGAAGCCCTTCAGATGTGTCATCTGCTTCCATCCACTGTCATCCACTAGGCTTCCTATGAACATCCGTTCAACATCCCCACTACATATTACCCCCATCCGTTCCTTTCCATTCTTTTCCGTTCTGTTTATGCAAATTTGGGGCACTTTTTGGAGTGGATAACAACGGATGGAGCTACCCCCAAAATTTTGCTCATCTGCTGTGTCCTCTTTGCATATGTTTTGCATCCATCGGCCAGTGGGACCTAGCCTTAAGCTAACCTGTTCAAGGAGAAGACCCTAGAACAAAATTGACAAATGATTCTCTAATCACTTCATAAAAATCTCAAGTTGTGTAGCACCCAGGATTTCTGAAGGCAAGTTTTTGCATGAATTCATTGTTCTGTCAAGAAATTCTTCCTTATTTCTATTTTTTTCTCATATATAAATGGATTCTAAAATACTATGACTTTCCAGAATGGTTCAAAACATAATTCTACAGGTACATCAAACTGCTCAATGAAATTAAAAATGATTTCAAATGGAAAGGGAATACCTGCCAAGCCTTCCAGATCTTCCAGATTTGGAAGATCAGTTTTTTTCTCCATCCTAGTTTTCACCCTTTTAAACCCCGACATGTATAGAGCCTGCCGAGCATGAGCCACAGCATGTACAGCATTGTAGACACTGTAGCTTTGGCCAGTCATTTCCATTTCAAATATAGGTGCAGGAAGATCCTTCAACTTCATCTCCCCAATACACTGCCTATTGTCCATTCCTTGTAATTCTGGTTTTGGAAATGAACAATCAAATGATTGTTCCCAAATATTCTGCCAAAACCCATCTTTGTTGTCTGAAAGAGGATTTATGGTGAAATTCCTTGAAACCTGCAACTGCTGTCGAATGAACAGTGATGGAAACAGCCCCATGAAACATCTTCAGATCTGAACTGATTTGAACTCCTGACAGTACAAAATCAATCTGTGCAGTCATGATCCACACCTTTGTTAATAATTCAGTTTCCTTACTTTCAGGGTCTAACAGAAATGTAACGAATTTAGCCATATAATTGTCCAGACTTCTCCATAAACAAGAAACACACTGGTTTTCCTCTTCATCAAATGAATGGAAATAATGGAGAGTTTTTGAGAATATTCTGAGAATCTTTCACAGTGGATTTGTTGAGGAAGCCTTTCCATGAACTCTGAGCAGATTCCGTTCTCTGAAAGTAAGGGCTGCATTTTCTGTAAGAAATTTTCTCCATTATTATTATCAACAGAAAATATCCCAGTCCATGTCCACCCAAAATGATGAAGCAGTTGGATGATCCCAATGCACTGATGGTCCTCTTTGGGGACCATGAAATAAGGTGAAGAGAACTTTCTGGTCTGAAATTCCTCTTGGGCTAATGAACCATATGTCAGCTAAAATAAAATATAATGGTATTGTATTGAGTCTTTAGATTCAATTAAATTTTCCTATCTTGTTTTTCATATAAATATATCCAATGAAAATTTTTCTTCCAGTATTTTAAGAATATAGTAATACATTTCTTGGACGAGAAGACCTCCAATGTCCCTTCTAACTATTATTCTGAGAATGTTCCCATTATATGAACATATTTTAAACACATGTACTAGATTAATTGTTTTAATAGAAGACATGCAAATCTTCCCTCAGGTATGGATAATCACTTCCTGTAACTGGCATTGTTGTTTCAGAAAATAATTCCAAATAGTGGACCTTAAACCATGCGGAACGCCTTAACAGAAAACTAAGCCTAATCTTTGATGCCCATTAATTATTCAATAACAACCATAGGATTAAGAATTTTATTCTCAAACCCTTCAGTACTGACTTGTGGAATCTTGAAGAATTCTATAATTTCAGCTATATAAGATGATGTGACAAAATCCAGCCCCCCAATGATAGCCATGAGAGTCTTCTGGCGATTTGTAGTTAAGGGTAAATTCTTGGGATTTAAAAAGTAGGTCCAGAGTAGTGTGATCGGTCATCCTTGAATTGTAGTTACTGTCATAGATGTGGAACCCAACAGTGATTTTAGGTAAGATCTGGTAGTCCTCATTGATCTCCTTCAGAGCAAAGGCAAAGGCAAGGATGTGCTGGTAAAATTTGATTATTACACTGAAAATCTCTTGAAAAGAGATTTAGGCCTCTGTCCATTGACCTTGGCATATTTTGATAATGGGTTGCAGTTGCGCAGAGAGAAGAAAGCTAAGTGAGAAATAGAAACCTAACTCTATTTTATGCTCCCCCCTCCCATTTATACAACAGAAGAATGTAACACCTCCAGCTCATTTCCCAACTTATTCCTACCTCCCTTCCCCCCCCCCCCCGTTACTTATGTCAGTCAAAAAGATGCAAAGCAATAGCAGAAGATCTTGAAGACTGACATTCGGCCCTCCTAGAAAAAGGAAAATCATCAGTCCTAGAAGTCCCAGAAGAGAGAGAGGAGAAAATATAAAGGCAATTATTAATCATTAAACAATTTTAAAACAATACACTCCTAAGGCTTATCAGGATACTATGTACAAAATGCTTTGATCAACTTAGGGGCTTTAACATCGGTTTCATTAACCCATTCGGCTTGTGAAGAAGGGAAATGTTTCCAGGCTACAAGATACTGGAGTCGACCCCTCCATTTGCGAGAATCCAGAATTTCTTTAACTTCAAAATGTTGTTTGCCTTCAATCAATATTGGTATGGGAGGGTCAGTCTGGATGGGTCTTCGGTCAGAAGTACGTTCAGGTTTTAGCAAACTAACATGGAAAACCGGATGAATTCGTCGAAGAGTTTTGGGTAAGTTCAGCTGGACTGTTACAGGATTTATAATCCGTTCAATTGTGAATGGACCAACGTACTTAGGACCAAGCTTCTTTGACTTTTGAGTGGTCTGCAGGTATCTGGTGGACAGGAAAACCTTGTCGCCCACTTTATATTCTTTCTGTGGGGATCTTTTCTTGTCTGCAAATTTCTTATGAGCTTGATGGGCCTCATCTAATGCTTTGCATGTTACTGGCCAGTTAAGTTGGAGTTGAGTTATCCATTCATCCAACGAATGGATGTTGGGCTTTTCACGAGGAAGTTCAGGTATGGGAACGAAATCTTGTCCTGAAGCCACTTTAAATGGAGTAAATCCAGTACTGCTGTGTACGGAGTTGTTGTATGCCACTTCGGCAAATGGTAGTAATTCGGACCAGTTATCTTGTTGATAATTTATGTAACATCTGAGATATTGTTCTAACACTGCATTAGTCCTCTCACAGGCCCCATTGGTTTGGGCAAAGCTTAGCCCCTGGGAGGAGCCTATTAACTTCAGGAACTCTTTCCAAAAATTTGAGGTAAATTGGACCCCTCTGTCAGAGATTATGCGTTCCGGGATGCCATGTAACCTATAGATATGTGATATAAATAGTTTAGCCAGCGTCTTAGCAGAGGGAATCTTGGAACAAGGTATGCAATGTACTTGTTTGGAAAACAAATCAGTCATTAACCAGATGACCGTGTTTCCACCACTTTCGGGTAATTCTATTATAAAGTCCATAGAGATTTCCTTCCAGGGAGCCGTTGGTCTAGCTACATTTTGTAACAATCCTACTGGCTTACCAGGAGGTTTCTTTGCCGAAGCACAAATCGGACAGCTAGCTACATAAGCTTCAATGTCCTTCTTTAAAGTAGGCCACCAGAATTGCCGCTTAACCAGATGTAAGGTCTTCACAAATCCGAAATGGCCAGCTGCTTTAGAATCATGAGCCTGTTGTAGTATTTGGCTCCTCAGTACCTGTGGCACATACAACCTGGCCCCCACCCAAGCCAAACCATCTCTAATTGTATTGTCACTTGAATGAGCCAGGAATCATTCGTCCAGTTTTAAAACTTCTTTTAATTGTTCGGTAAGGTCATTCGATAAAACCACTTCTTGTTTCCTTCTTTGGGCTCTGGTGACCATTGGGGCAGCTAGGTGTTTGGCTGAGACAATTGGG
Source organism: Laticauda colubrina (assembly GCA_015471245.1). Taxonomy (NCBI): domain Eukaryota; kingdom Metazoa; phylum Chordata; class Lepidosauria; order Squamata; family Elapidae; genus Laticauda; species Laticauda colubrina. Next base: position 65,422 of record BLBF01000082.1, read on the forward strand.
CTTATCACCTCCTGGTGCATACTATTATATTGAGGTAGTCTAGAGAGAGCATCCGCCATGAAGTTCTTCCCGCCTGGAATGTACTTCAATGAGAAATTGAATCGTTTGAAGTACTGGGCCCAGTGAAGTTGTTTAGGGGACAGCTTCCGGGGCATTTTTAAGGCTTCCAGATTCTTATGATCAGTCCATACCTCAAACGGGTGTTTTGCTCCTTCCGGGAAATGTCTCCAGGTCAGCAAGGCCCAACGAACTGCAAAAGCTTCTTTCTCCCAGACGGCCCATCTTCTCTCTGTTTCAGACAGTTTACGGGAGGTATACGCACAAGGCTGTAAGGTCCCTTTCTCGTTGATTTGAAGTAATACCGCTCCAATAGCTACATCACTTGCATCGGCTTGAATCACGAAAGGAGTGTCCATATCCCATTGTTTCAGCACTGGTTCTGCAGCAAACAGTCGTTTTAGCTTTTCAAAAGCGGCTTGGCACTCCATGGACCACTCCAGCAGCTTTCATGGCCTTGGCTTCACCTCCCCTTTTGTTTTCAAGAGAGCTATCTTAGCAAACGTCGGGATGAATTGCCAATAAAAATTTGCAAATCCCAAAAGGCTTTGAAGTTGTTTTCTGGTGCGTGGTGGAACCCACTCCAGAACGGCACGCACCTTCTCTGGAACCATCTCTGTGCCTTTGGATGAAATGCGATATCCCAAACAGTCAATTTTGTCTAGGTGGAATTCACACTTTGACAATTTAGCATACAACTTAGCAGCACACAGTTTCTGTAAAACCGACCGCACTAACTTCACATGTTCATCGAGGGTCTCCGTGTAGAAAAGAATATCATCAAGCTAAACCAAACTCCCCCTGTATAAATGTTCATGTAACACTTGATTGATCATTTGCATGAATACACCTGGGGCCCCTTGTAAACCAAAAGGAAGAACGTTGAATTGGAAGCAACCCATCGGGCAGTTAAAAGCGGTCTTCCACTCATCCCCTTCCTTAATTCGAATCCGGTAGTATGCTTCTCTCAAATCCAACTTCGTGAAGATCTTTCCCTTCTCTAAATGGGCCAACATGTCCTTCATCAAAGGAAGGGGGTACACGTTTTCCACAGAAATAGCGTTCAAATTTCTGTAATCCACCACCAAGCATTTGGAACCATCTTTCTTTTCACGGAACAACACTGGGGCCGCTACCCGGGGTCTAACAGGTTGAATGAAACCACGTTCCAAATTTTTATCAATAAACAATCTTAGCTCTTCCAATTCCCGTGGGGTCATTGAGTACAACTTTGGTTTCGGGAGCTTCACCCCAGGCAAAATCTCAATAGCACAGAATGTTGGTCGGTGAGGCGGAAGCTCATCCGAGGCCTTCTCACTGAACACTTCTTTTAAATCCCAATACTCTTTGAGAATTTTCTCCTCATCTTTTACGGGCTCAGTACCTGTGGAAGCTATTTCAATTAGGCCCCCAGGCTTCGGCTGAGATCTGGCCCCTCCTCCCGGTCACTGCTTTGTGCGTATGCGCAACAACCCCTTTCTCCAGTTAACCTGGGGGTTCCATTTCTGGAGCCAGGGCAATCCCAGTATTAATGGTTGTTCCATACCAGGGACCACAATAAAATGCAGGGTCTCATCATACTCTCCCATGATCAGTTCTATAGGTTCCGTGACAAAATGTGCAGGGCAACCTCCAGCCACTGATCCATCTAGTTGGCAAAAGGAAATGGGCATCTTCAAAGGTTTTAACTTTAGGTCCATTTTCTTCACTACTTCCGTGTTTATTATACACCTGGTGCACCCAGAATCTAACAGGGCTAGCATTTCCCCTTCGACCCCTGAATTGGGTACCCTCAACTTCACCGGAATGGTCATAGGGCCCATGCTTGGACTTACCAGGAAGTCGTCTTCTGAGTCAGAATCCTCCTCCTCAGGGGTCACTGGGGCTTCTGATTCCTCTCCTGCGGGAGGGGCGACCTCTGCTGTCTCTTTTGATTTTAGTGCTGTGTTGCGAGGCTTCGCTGGGGACTTTTCAGGTTTCTTTCCTTCCTTTGGCGCCTCCTTTGGCTCCAACATGACTCTGCAGTTCACAGCCCGGTGACCTTCTTTCCCGCATCGAAAGCAGGCCGAGGGGTTGGGTCTTGCTGCCACTCCTCCCTTCTGAGGTTTAGGAGCCTCTTGAGGGCGCAAGGGAACTTGCTCCACCCATAACCTCCCTGCCGTTTACTTCGGATTAAATCAATTTCCACTTCTTCTGCCAGCAGGTACCATATCTGCAAGTCATTGGGGTCTCTTCTAGCAGTGCATCTCTGGTACACATCTTCATTTAAACCATCTTTAAACAGTTCTATCAGGGCTTCTTGGGGCCAGCCTCAGAAATAGCCTGCTAACTGTCTAAATTCTTGAGTGTAATCAGCCACAGACCTCCACCCCTGTTTTATGGTTTTCATCCTAATTCGGGCCTTGCGCTCTGCCTGTGGGTCCTCAAACCTAGCCTGCAGTGCAGCCATAAATAGGTTATAATTCAGCAACTGAGGAGCATTATCATTATGCAAAGTCACCATCCATTCTGCCGCTATTCCCTCCAGAGCCCTGGTAACACACCTCACTTTGGCTGCTTCTGAGGGAAAATCCTCCCCATATTCCTCCATATGGCTCCAAACTTGAGCTAAGAAAAATCCCAAGGCTTTGGGATCCCCTCCATATTTTACTTCTAATGGAGGCAGCATAGGAGCTCTACACCTTCTTGGAATCACACCTCCCACTGAAGGCCCCGGGGCTGCTGCTGGATCGGGTTGATTTATGGGAGAGGGAGCTGCTCTGCTTCTTCTGGCTGGGGCTACTACTGGTCTTGGGACTGACACTCCATGTCATGTAGGAAGGGCCTCTCAACATCATGGGACTGAGCCAGCTCTCTGAGATCTTCCTCCACACACCATCCCCTCTTATCCTCTTGGGGCCAGGCACCCCAATGGCACCTCAGACCAGCACTCCAGCCACTGTGTCAGGCAGAGCTCCATTCAAAATCCAGGAAAGAAATACGTAGACTCTTTAGTTTAGAGAAAAGATATCTTTTACTGAAAGTGAAGTGGTAGCAATCAAAGAATTCTGAATCTGAGAATTTAGGTGCGCAATTCACATATAGAAAGTGATGGAAATGTTCCCATCCCCAATAGTTCAAATGACACTTCCAATTAGAAGTTATGGATATGATCATGTGGCATCTTCAGGTGATGATGAGGCCTCTGTCCGTTGACCTTGGCATATTTTGATAACGGGTTGCAGTTGCGCAGAGAGAAGAAAGCTAAGCGAGAAATAGAAACCTAACTCTATTTTATGCTCCCCCCTCCCATTTATACAACAGACGAATGTAACACCTCCAACTCACTTCCCAACTTATTCCTACCTCCCCTTCCCCCCCCCCCGTTACTTATGGCAGTCGAAAAGATGCAAAGCAATAGCAGAAGATCTTGAAGACTGACACACTGCCACCTCCACAGCACCTGGACCCTTCACCCCTGAGACCAAGGGAATGCCTCAGAATGACTGAGAAGAGTGCCAGAGACTAGGTTACTACCTGTTGACTTTATCTTTGCTTGGGACACTTTACTTGGGTCATTTAGCTTTCACAATTTGTTATTAATAAAGGTTATCTTTGCTTCACACACTTGGTTCTGTTCTTTTAGTAAATAAAGTCTTGGTGGAAACTTTTGGAAATGGTTTAAGCCTTTTAATGGTTTAAGCCTTGCATGCTTGTGGGATGGGTAAGGATAGCAGTGGGATGGGCAGGAATAACTGTGGGATGGGTAATAGCTGTGGGATGGGTAAGAATAGCATCTGGATAGATAAGCCTCTAGTGCAAGCATAGTAGGACTGTATGGTCCACCCTCCTAGGTGCCACACTTATGGCCTTTTATTATCAATAACAATTGAATCATTCATCAACACATTTCAACATAAATTCAACTCTTTACTAAATGCCCCATTCATTGTAGGGCCACTCAACAAAGATGGCACAATCTCATCAATGTGATGAGACAGGCTGAAGGAAGCATCAATGAAGAATCTACCATCCTGTCTTGCCACTCCACTGCTCCAGCTGGGGAGTTGCACCAGTGTTTCAGGAGGTTGCGCTGCTTCTTCCCTTCACGTGAAGCTCTGTTGGGGCCTGGCACATCCACAGTGTCTATCAGGTTTACTTCTTGCCTCCATTCACCAGGCTCCATGTCCCCATTGCCTTGTTGGTGGTCCACAAGCCTGTTCTGCAGCACTGGGTAGTGGATGCGCACGAGATTGTGCAGGATGCAGCAAGCTTCCACTATGTATCTCACGGCCTCTGGGTGATGCTGCATGGTTGTGAGAAGTTCCTGGAACTTGTTGGCCAGGAGGCCAACGGCGTTCTCCACCACCTGTCTTGCCCTGAACAGCCTGTAGTTGAAGATCCTCTCTTCACGGATGAGGCATCTGGAAGTGTAGGGCTTCATGAGGTAGGTTCTGAGGGAGTAGGCGTCATCCCCCACGATGAAGTAGGGAACTTCTTGTGTGTCGTTGGGCAGGGGGTCTGGATCTGGGAAGCCCATGATGAGGTTGTGTTTCAGCCCCTCTTTGAGGTCACTGGCATTGTATACCTGGGCATCTGAAGCTGACCCGTTGCCTGAAGCATCGATGTACATGAACTTGTAGTCAGCATTGACCATGGCAAAGAGGATGATGCTGAAGAAGCCTTTGTAGTTGTGATAAGTGGACCCTGAGTTGGCTGGCGCTTTGCAGGCCACGTGCTTCCCATCTATGGCTCCAACAGTGTGGGGGAAATTCCACTTCTGATACCACTGCTCTGCAACATTCTTTCAGCCTTCTTCAGTGGAGGGGCACTGGAGGAGCTCCTCCAGGTTTTCTTTGATGATGGCCTGCACCACTTCTCTGACCACAATGCTGATGGTGTTGTGTGGCACCCTCCAGGCATACTGCATGTTCCAGTATGTGGTCCCGGAGGCCAGGCGGCATAGAGTCAGTGCCACCTTCAGCCCAGGGTCGAGGCTGGGCCGGAAGTTGGTGTTTGCCTTGGTCAACTTGGGTCTCAACTGCTCCACAACTTCGTCAAACATGGCTGGTGGCATCGTCATGAAGTGCTGGAATGCACGAGGGTCTTTGTTCCTCAGCTCCCCCATCAGCTTGTCATACAGTCCGTACTCAGCTCTTCTCGCGATCTATCTTCGGACCCACACACTTCTTGAATGCCTCCTTTTCCTTGCATAGAACAGGTGAAAGAGCCTATAGAGGGCTTCGCACTGTTGTAGAATGATGCCGGCTACCAAAAACAGTGTGCAACGATCCATGGTGGAGATGACTGGATGCTGTGGAAGAGCAAGAGCAAGAGCAAGGCTGAAGAGGTCTGCACACCAGGGCTGCTGGACTGAAAATGAGATCCAGGTGATTTCCTCCCCCTTTTTATAGAAAATATAGGTTTTCTGCTAGGTGTCCTTCTGCATCCTCTGAACATCCTCCAGACATCCTAAATATCTGAGATACATCCCTTATAAGTTTTTTCCGTTTTAATGCTTTATATACGAGATGCATCCGCTTACATCTTTTCTATGTCCGTGCTACTAATGTTGCACGGATGTTCCACATCCATTTCACTTCCTCCCACTTTTTGTTTTCTGCTGGAGTGGATGTGAGTTGCGCGTATGCACAGCAGATGCTGAGCGGATACAGCGGACGTGTAACGGATTTAGAATGTTTGTTCCTCGTATGTGTCATGGATGTAGAACGGATGCTACAGAAAGTTCATCCACTCAAAAAGTTTTGTGCAGCTCAAAACTTTTTGAGCTGATGAAATCTCAGTAGATGGATGCTGGACGGATAGAACGTATCAATCACACACTCAGTGAGTACAGAACGGATGCATTGCGTTAACCAATGGATGGCAAGCATTTTTCTCCATTTTACATCCTCTTTCCATCCATTGGTGCAGGTCCCTCTTACAGTTACAATTTTTAAGCTAGGTTTCACTTAATCTGTACTTGTACTTTTGGGCTTTTTTTTGTCTCTGGTTATAAAATTTCTCCATATCAAACTTCATTTTGTTGGATAGGGACAATTGTTCAAGTCTGCCAAGTTTTTTTTTTGGATTCTGGACTTGTTTTATGGGAAGTTCGCTATTCCTGCCAGCTTATTGTCATCTGCAAATTTGATGAGTTCCCCTTCTATACCCTCATTAAGTCATTTATGATGATATTGAAGAGTACTGGGCCTAAGACAGTACTCCAGGACTTACTACCCTCCATATCATTCTTTGTCAAAGAATGAAGTAAGTTTGTTTTGGCATGATCTGTTTTTAACAAACCATGCTGGCTACTAATTATAATTTTATTATAACTAATATTTTATTAATTTCCAGTTGTTCACGGATCTGTTTATTACATTATATTTTCCAGTATCTTCCCAGGTATATTAGTTAAACTGATTGGTCTGTGGTTTCCTGGGTCTGTTGCCCCTCCCCCTTTTCTTTTTTTCTTTTTGAAGATGGGAGACACATCAGCTTTTTTCCAATCTTCTAGTAGTTCCACAGTGCTCCAAGATTTTTTAAAGATATGATACAATGGTTCTGAATAACATCTGCCAGCTCCCTCAGAACTCTTGGATATAATCCATCAGGTCTAGGTAATTTATATTCATCAAAGTCAGATAGGTGTTCACTTACCATTTTCTTGCTCATTTAAATTTTTTATTTCTACTCTGTCTTTTACAGTTATGTTTTTAGAAGGTTGGGCTATAGCTTCTTTTTGAGTGAAGACTGATGCAAAGAATGAGTGAAGCAGCTCTGATTTGTCTCTATTGCCTGCAACTTCCTTGCAATCTTCTCTTTTTAGCGGACTGGTTTATTTCCTTTGACTTTGGTTGCAAATCTTTCTTCATCCTGAGCTTTTGCTTTCTTGACTTCATCTTTGCATATTTGGGCTATCTGCTGATATTCTGCCATATGTATCTCTCCATTTTTTGTACTTATACTTTTTGTCATTCAGTTTATTAGATAGATTTTTATGCAACCATGCTGGTTTCTTCTTTGATTTCTTGTTTTTCTTTTTTTAGTTTTATTGTGTTGGACTACGATTTTATCATAATATTTTTTCAGTATTTTCCATGCTTCTTGAGTTGTTTTCTCCTTTAGGCTATTTATCCATGAAAAGTTTGCTTGGGCTCTCTGAGCTTGTTAAAATCAGCTTTTTTAAAATTTAAGACACTGTTTGGATTGTATTCTATTGTTTGTATTTGCATTATATTGAAATCTAGTATGATGGTGTCACTCTCACTCAAGGTTCCAGCAACTTCAATTCCCTCTATCTGTCAGTCTTCAAGATCTTCTACTATTGCTTTGAATCTTTTGGCTGTCATAAGAAATGGGCGGGGGAGGAAGGGACAGGTCTGGGAAGTGAGCTGGAGGTGTTACATTCTTATGTTGTGTAAAGGGGTGGGAAGCATACAATAGAGTTAGGTTTCTATTTCTCGCTTAGCTTTCTTTTCTCTGCGCAACTGCAACCCATTATCAAAATATGCCAAAATATGCCAACGGACAGAGGCCTCATCATCACCTGAAGATGCCCACATGATCATATTCACAACTTCTAATTGGAAGTGTCATCTGAACTATTGGGGGTGGGAACATTTCCATCACTTTGTATATGTGAATTGCGCGCCTAATTACTAGGATTCAGAATTCTTTGGTTGCTACCACTTCACTTTCAGTAAAAGATATCTTTTCTCTAAACTAAAGAGTCTAAATATTTCTTTCCTGGATTTTGAATGGAGCTCCGCCTGACATTATTCTGAATCTCCCCCACCAGCCCACCCGGAGAGAATACCCAATTTTCTTCTGATGGGGCCTGGACATCATGTCATCTTCAAATAGTGACCAAGAGGATCTGGGAGCCATTGGAGGGCAAGATTCTGTGCTGGTGCAGGAGGCCCAATCGCTAGCAGAGCTCAGTTTGGAAGAGGATCCAGTTGTGAAGCCCAGATGGTCGGTGGCAGTTGGTTGGAAAGATCTGGAGAAGGACACCCCCCCAGGGTCACAACTACCCGCCGGCGTGGAAAAGAGGAGCCTTGGCAAGAGAAGGAAAAGAGGGAACTCTTGCTGGATCAAGCCAGGAGACTCCTGAATGAAGCCTTTGAACAACCTCAAGCTCCACAAAGGTATGAAGGGGGAGGGGAAGTAGCCCCAGCCAGAAGAAGCAGAGCAGCTCCCTCTCCCATAAATCAACCCGATGCAGCAGCAGCCCCGGGGCCTTCAGCGGGAGGTGTGATTCCTAGAAGGCATAGAGCTCCTAGCCTGCCTCCGTTAGAAGTAAAATATGGAGGGGATCCCAAAACCTTGGGTTTTGTCCTAGCTCAAGTTTGGAGCCATATGGAAGAATATGGGGAGGATTTACCCTCAGAAGCAGCCAAAGTGAGGTGTGTTACCAGGGCTCTGGAGGGAATAGCAGCAGAATGGATGGTGATTTTGCATAATGATAATGCTTCTCAGTTGCTGAATTATAACCTATTTATGGCTGCACTGCAGGCTAGGTTTGAGGACCCACTGGCAGAGCGCAAGGCCCGAATTAGGATGAAAACCATAAAACAGGGGCAGAGGTCTGTGGCAGATTACACCCAAGAATTTAGACAGTTAGCCAGCCATTTCTGAGGTTGGCCCCAAGAAGCCCTGATAGAACTGTTTAAAGATGGTTTAAATGAAGATGTGTACCAGAGATGCACTGCTAGAAGAGTCCCCAATGACTTGCAGATGTGGTACTTGCTGGCAGAAGAAGTGGAGATTGATTTAATCCGAAGTAAATGGTGGGGAGGTTATGGGTAGAGCAAGTTTTCCCCCCCACGTCCTCAAGAGGCTCCTAAACCTCAGAAGGAAGGAGTGGTGGCAAGACCCAACCCCTCGGCCTGCTTTCAATGCGGGAAGGAAGGTCACCGGGCTGTGAATTGCAGAGTCAAACTAGAGCCAAAGGGGGTTGCCAAAGGAAGGAAAGAAACCAGAAAAGTCCCCAGTGAAGCCTCATGAAACAGCACTAAAGTCGAAAGAGGTGTACAATCAACACGGAAGTAGTGAAGAAAATGGGCCTAAAGCTAAAACCTTTGAAGATGCCCATCTCCTTTTGCCAACTAGATGAATCAGTGGCTGGAGGTTGCCCGGTTCGTTTTGTCACAGAACCTATAGAAATGAACATGGGAGAGCATGATGAGACCCTGCATTTTATTGTGGTCCGTGGGACGGAGCAACCATTAATACTGGGATTGCCCTGGCTCCAGAAATGGAACCCCCAGGTTAACTGGAGAAAAGGTTTGTTGCATATACGCATAAAGCAGCGACCGAGAGGAGGGGCCAGATCCCAGCCGAAGCCTGAGGACCTAATTGAAATAGCTTCCACAGGTACTGAGCCCATGAAAGATGAGAAAATTCCCAAAGAGTATTGGGATTTAAAAGAAGTGTTCAGTGAGAAGGCCGCGGATGAGCTTCCGCCTCACTGGCCAACAGACTGTGCTATTGAGATTTTGCCTGGGGTGAAGCTCCCGAAACCAAAGTTGTACTCAATGACTCCACGGGAATTGGAAGAGCTAAGATTGTTTCCAGATAAAAATCTGGAATGTGGTTTCATTCAACCTGCTAGACCCCAGGTAGCGGCCCCAGTGCTGTTCCGGGAAAAGAAAGATGGTTCCAAATGCTTGGTGGTGGATTACAGAAATTTGAACGCTATTTCTATGGAAAACGTGTACCCCCTTCCTTTGATGAAGGACATGTTGGCCCATTTAGTGAAGGGAAAGATTTTCACGAAGTTGGATTTGAGAGAAGCATACTACCGAATTCGAATTAAGGAAGGGGATGAGTGGAAGACCGCTTTTAACTGCCCGATGGGTTGCTTCCAATTCAACGTTCTTCCTTTTGGTTTACAAGGGGCCCCAGCTGTATTCATGCAAATGATCAGTCAAGTGTTACATGAACATTTATACAGGGGGGTTCTGGTTTATCTTGATTATATTCTTATCTACACGGAAACTCTGGATGAACATGTGAAACTAGTGCAGTCGGTTCTACAGAAACTGTGTGCTGCTAAGTTGTATGCTAAATTGTCCAAGTGTGAATTCCACCAAGACAAAATTGACTATTTGGGATATCGCATTTCATCTAAAGGTATAGAGATGGATCCAGAGAAGGTAAGTGCTGTTCTGGAATGGGCTCCACCACACATCAGAAAAAAACTTCAAAGCTTTTTGGGATTTGCAAATTTTTACCGGCAATTCATCCCAACGTTTGCTAAGATAGCAATGCCCATCACAAATCTCTTAAAAACAAAAGGGGAGGGGAAGCCAAGGCCAGGAAAGCCGCTGGAGCGGTCCATGGAGTGCCAAGCCGCTTTTGAAAAGCTAAAACGACTGTTTGCTGCAGAACCAGTGCTGAAACACTGGGATATGGACACTCCTTTCGTGATTCAAGCCGATGCAAGTAATGTAGCTATTGGAGCGGTATTACAGCAAATCAACGAGAAAGGGACCTTACAGCCTTGTGCGTATACCTCCTGTAAGCTGTCTGAAACAGAGAGAAGATGGGCCGTCTGGGAGAAAGAAGCTTTTGCAGTTCGTTGGGCCTTACTGACCTGGAGACATTTCCTGGAAGGAGCAAAACACCCATTTGAGGTATGGACTGATCATAAGAATTTGGAAGCCTTAAAAACACCCCGGAAACTGTCCCCTAAACAAGTTCGCTGGGCCCAGTACTTCAAGCGATTCAATTTCTCATTGAAGTACATTCCAGGAGGGAAGAATTTAATTGCGGATGCTCTCTCTAGACTACCCCAATATAATAGTATGCACCAGGAGGTGATAAGCCCAACTGTCTCAGCCAAACATCTAGCCACCCCAGTCATCACCAGAGCCCAAAAGAAGAAACAAGAAGTGTTTTTATCGAATGACCTAACCGAACAATTAAAAGAAGCTTTAAAACTGGATGACTGGTTCCTCACTCATTCAAGTGACTATACAGTTAGAGATGGTTTGGCTTGGGTGGGGGCCAAGTTATATGTGCCACAGGTGCAGAGGGGCCAAATATTACAACAGGCTCATGATTCTAAAGCAGCTGGCCACTTCAGATATGTGAAAACCTTACATCTGGTTAAGCGGCAATTCTGGTGGCCTACTTTAAAGAAGGACATTGAAGCTTATGTTGTTAGCCGTCCAATTTGTGCTTCGGCAAAGAGACCTCCTGGTAAACCAGTAGGATTGTTACAAAATGTAGCTAGACCAACGGCTCCCTGGAAGGAAATCTCTATGGACTTTATAGTAGAATTACCCAAAAGTGGTGGAAACACAGTCATATGGGTGGTGACTGATTTGTTTTCCAAACAAGTACATTGCATACCTTGTTCCAAGATTCCCTCTGCTAAGATGCTGGCTAAACTGTTTATTTCACATATCTATAGGTTACATGGCGTTCCGGAATGCATAATCTCTGAGAGAGAGGTCCAGTTTACCTCAAATTTTTGGAAAGAGTTCCTGAAGTTAATCGGCACCACCCAGGGGTTAAGCTTCGCCCACCACCCCCAAACTAATGGGGCCTGTGAGAGGACTAACGCAGTGTTAGAACAATATCTTAGATGTTATATAAATTATCAACAAGATAACTGGTCCGACTTACTACCATTTGCCGAAGTGGCATATAACAACCCCGTATGCAGTAGTACTGGATTTATTCCATTTAAAGTGGCTTCGGGACAAGATTTCATTCCCATACCTGAACTTCCTCGTGAAAAACCTAACATCCATTCGTTGGATGAATGGATAACTGAACTCCAACTTAACTGGCCAGTGACACGCAAAGCGTTAGATGAGGCCCATCAAGCTCATAAGAAATTTGCAGACAAGTAAAGATCCCCACAGAAAGAATATAAAGTGGGCGACAAGGTTTTCCTGTCCACCAGATACCTGAAGACCACTCAAAAGTCAAAGAAGCTTGGTCCTAAGTATGTTGGTCCTTTCACGATTGAACGGATTATAAATCCTGTTACAGTCCAGCTGAACTTACCCAAAACTCTTCGACGAATTCATCCGGTTTTCCATGTTAGTTTGCTAAAACCTGAACGTACTTCTGATTTAAGACCCATCCAGGCTGACTCTCCCATACCAATATTGATTGAAGGTGAACAACATTTTGAAGTTAAAGAAATTCTGGTCTCTCGCAAATGGAGGGGTCGTCTCCAGTATCTTGTAGCCTGGAAACATTTCCCTTCTTTGCAAGCCAAATGGGTTAACGAAACTGACCTTAAAGACCCTAGGTTGATCAAAGCATTTCATTCCAAGTATCCTGATAAGCCTTAGTAGTGTATTGTTTTGTAATTGTTTAATGATTAATAATTGTCTTTATATTTTCTCCTCTCTCTCCTTTAGGACTGATGGTTTTCCTTTTTCTAGGAGGGCCGAATGTCAGCCTTCAAGATCTTCTACTATTGCTTTGCATCTTTCAGCTGTCATAAGAAATGGGGGGGGGGAGGAAGGGATAGGTCTGGGAAATGAGCTGCAGGTGTTCCATTCTTATGTTGTGTAAATGGGGAGGGGGAAGCATACAACAGAGTCAGGTTTCTATTTCTCGCTTAGCTTTCTTTTTTCTGTGCAACGGCAACCCGTTATCAAAATATGCCAAGGTCAACGGACAGAGGCCTCATCATCTCCTGAAGATGCCCACATGATCATATTCACAACTTCTCATTGGAAGTGTCATCTGAACTATTGGGGGTGGGAACATTTCCATCACTTTGTATATGTGAATTGCGCGCCTAATTTCTCAGATTCAGAATTCTTTGGTTGCTGCTACTTCACTTTCAGTAAAAGATGTTTTTTCTCTAAACTAAAGAGTCTAAGTATTTCTTTCCTGGATTTTGAATGGAGCTCCGCCTGACACTATCACTTCTTTCTCTTTAAGTAAGAATTAGATCCAGTATGGTTTTTCCTCTAGTTCTCTAATTTATTGTTTGAATGACAAAGATGTCAGCTAAGATAGTTAGGATTCTGTTCAAGTACCCACTTGCTGCAGATTTTGTCTCCTAGGGTAATTAAAGTTTTTGCTTGGAATTAGGTTCTATAGGTCATGAAAATTGTCCCAGCCACACTTCAATTTTACTTTAAAGCCCTTTGTATAAGATGAGTGTTGAGGTAATTCCCCGTTAGGAGAATGAGCGCATACAGGGAGACGTAATGAGAGTAATATTGAATAATACACACACAGCACACAGATACACTGTACAGTAAATGTAGGTTTTTACTTCCAATAAATGTTCAAGCAAATTCCAAGATAAGCAGTCCAAATCATTCACAGGTAAAGCAGTCAGTTTTCAGTTCAGGAATAATCCAAATATCAAACTCCAGTGTCAAAAAACAGTTCAGTAACAGACTTACATCAATGATCAATAACAGTCATTAGGAAGAAATGGCAACACTCTCCAACAGAAGGAAACAGAGACTGTTCTGAGACAAAACAACCCAGGTTTCTGGCTCCATCTTATGGCTATTTGCGGAACCACACCCAATTACAGATTTAATATTCTCTTAAAGGCATAGTATAAAAATGTCTATCCTAGTTTATATATTTACAACCTAAATAACTGTTGGGTGACTTATATTCCTAACATTCTTCCCTTTGAGTAGGACAATATATACAACCTTACATTCTAAGTCCATAATCCTCACAGCAAACCTTATGCTTTATGGAGCCTTGGGCCTTTGTAAAATGATCTGTTATATTGTTTTCTGACATACAGTATTCTAACTTAATCATTTTACTTTGCACACATTATAAATCCATTTACACCCTATGGCATGTTTACTTGATGGTAACTTAACATTTTCATATACCTCCAACTTTTTTAATGATTCCAGTTCCTTATTCATTGCTGTCTGCCAAGCAGTCAGATCCTTAGCAGGATACAGTTTTAATTCACTATAGTTACTAGGAACTTTATTCACTTGGCATACAACACTAGCCTGATATCTATCAGGTGGCCGTGTTACTCAGGTTGAACATCTTGCTAATACAGGGCAAACTGGTGGACTTTCTCTTTAATGGCTATTAGTGGTTTACTTATTTCATCTTTAGTGATTATTTGGGTGTCAGTAATAATATCATTGCTGGATTCCTGTTCCAGTTTATCCCACCCAACATGCTCAAGAAATTTTGCACTAGCACTGCAATAAACATGAGCTGTGCCTTGATTCCAGAATCTAAATAATCTATGGTTGGCCTCATAACCTACAAAAAATAATTTCTTAGTCCTAAATTGCCCTTTCAGTCTTACTTGTGAGGGAATATGCATCCATGCTGGAGCTCCAAATGTATGTAGGTAACTTAAATTTGGCTTTCTGCCATGCCAACAAGTGACTGGCAATTCTCCAGTTGTGTTAACTACATTGTTTAAAACATGGTTACTACACATGATGGCTTCACCCCACCGTGTTTCAGGCAAACCTGAAAAAGACAACATAGTACAAGCCATGGCTTGTAATGTTTGCCCTCTTCATTCAACAAATGAGTTATGCTATAGACTGTAAGATGCAGAACGTTTATGCTCAACAGCAGCCAATTTCAACATAGTTTGGAATCTTTTGTTAACAAACTCAGTCCCATTATCGGTATCTAAAGTAATTACTTTACTTTTCATTTTTCTCTCATCACACCTTAGCCAGTTAAAGAAATGCTGGAATGTTTCTGTTTTGTTTTTCATGAGATAGCAGAAACCGTACCTTAAGTAATGATCCATAATACTCAAAATATATCAGGCACCTCCAAAACTAGGTTTCTTAGGACCAATTATGTCAGCAAATAAATCTCTAAAGGTTCTTTGGTCTTAAAACCATTCAGTCTGCTTGCTGGCATAACGTTGCTTTTCTCTTGGCTATAAGCATTACAGTTTAAATACTTGCTTCAGGGTTTTAATTTTACTCCCTCTGACAATTCAACAGTTGAGCATTTTGAAATTAATGTGCCCCAGATGGCTATGCAGTAAATGTATACATTCATCATGTGGTTTAACATTGTTATAACCTGAGTTAGCCATCTTCAACTGGTCATCATGTATCACATGTAAATTATTCTCTAAATTAGCAATAACACTTTTACCCTCTTTCTCTATTGTACAGTTATCTCCCCTAAAGGTTATTACATAATGAAGATTAACTAAAGCCCTGACTGATAATAAATTAAATTTCAATTTAGATACATATAAAAAAGTTAAATGTTCATTTATACAAGAACAATATGCAGTACCTTGACCAGAAGTTTTTATCTTCCATCCATTTGCCAGTGATAAATGTTGTTTATTTGTAGACATCTTTACAAACCTTTTTCTATATTTTGTAATGCATTGCGATGCTCCATTATCAACTACCCACAAATCATGGTTTCCAGTTGAATTTCTAGACATAGCTAAACTAACATTCTTCTTAGCCTTCTGGTGATTACCAGTATTCTGTCATTTTCCCTTCTTACAGAATCTAGCTATATGTCCCCTAGCCCCACAAGAAAAACATTTCCTTACAGTATAGGTAGTTAAAGATAAATCCTCTTCTTGTGGTTGTTCCTTTCTTAGTTGGTCCCTATCCAGCCCTCTTCTTTCCTCTTCTAACAACCTTCCAGTTATGTCAGTCAATGTCAATTTATCTCTGGGCAGACTTCCAGTGAAGATACATACTCATCATAACTTTCATCCAACGAAGAAAGAATGATGTAAACCTGATGCAGCTCTGAAAATATCAGTTCCTTTTCATGTAGCTCTTGAAAAGTTCTTTTCATGAAGTTCAAATGAGCTAACATATCTCCACCTTTCAGAAGACATGCTCTAAACAGTTTACATGTAATATGTATGTGTGCACCTACACTGTCACAAACATAAATCCTCTTCAAATTCTCCCAACACTTAGCAGCAGACTCTTCTCCAAGAATATGGACGAGCAGCTGGTCACTAAGTGTTCATACAATTACACAAAGAGTTGTTCGTTGTTCTGTTTAAAGTCAGCAAGTTCCTTGGCATCATCCTCATTTTCTGGATTCCAAGTGATTACATCCAGTGGATCTTGAGCTACAGTCCATAACCCTTCTTACGCAGAAGTGGACTTCACTTCATAGACAAGGAAACATAGTTTGTTCCATCCAACTGGGTTATCAGTGATAGACTTGTTGAAGTGTCTTGTGCCATCTTTACCAGGATAGTAACCCACAATTGAACAGTAAACAGCTATCTGTATACAGTGCTGTGCATTCACACTAACTCTCAGTTATCTGAGCCTGGTATAGCCTGGTTGAGTGTTGAAGTAATTCCCTGTTAGGAGAATGAGCACATACAGGGAGACGTAATAAGAGTAATGTTGAATAATACACACACAGCACACAGATACACTGTACAGTAAATGTAGGTTTTTACTTCCAATAAATGTTTAAGCAAATTCCAAGATAAGCAGTCCAAGTCATTCCCAGGTAAAGCAGTCAGTTTTCAGTTCAGGGATAATTCAAATATCAAAGTCCAGTATCAAAAAACAGTTCAGTAACAGACTTACATCAACGATCAGTAATAGTCATTAGGAAGAAATGGCAACACTCTCCAACAGAAAGAAATAGAAACTCACTCATTTCACTGAGACTCTATTCTGAGACTAAACAACCCAGGTTTCTCGCTCCATCTTATGGCCATTTGTGGAACTATACCCAATTACAGATTTAGTATTCTCTTAAAGGCATAGTATTAAAATATCTATCCTAGTTTACATATTTCCAACCCAAATAAATGTTAGGTGACTTATATTCCTAACAATGAGGCAGACATTTTCTGAATGTATTGTTTCCAGTCCATCCCTTTTCATTAGCCCTTCATCTAGGCAATGCAGGCCATGGTTTATGAAGCCAAAATTCTGTTGATGACACTAGTTTTAAGCCAGTGGCTCATTTTTAATCCTTTGCACTCTCATTGGATGTTGGCCTTTTGTTGGAAGTATAGATGAAAATACTACTTGTACTCGTAATTCTTTAATCTTTTCCCCTCACTGTTCATAATCTCTTGTTATAATCTTCAGATTCATGGTTGTGTCATTGGTCCCCACATGTAGAAGCAAGGGGATAGTAATCTGTAAATTTGATTATTTTTGTAAGATACTCAGTTACATCTTTGATTTTTTTCTCCAGGGAGGCTATATAACTTGCTAGATTGACTTCCTTGTCTTCAGACTATAGTCTCCTTTCCTCTAAGAGTTGAATCTCCTATCACCAATATCCACCTTTTTTTCCCTTAAGGAAGGATGGAATATTTCCTGTTGTAGAATTGCTGGCTTTTGCCTTTTTTTTTAGAATTTTTTTTTATTAAATTTTATTGGTTTTTTAAAAAACAAACATAAACAAACAAAACATAAAAACATCAAACTATCTTCCATAGGTATACAATTATAGAAATTATTGATGAATGCTCTTTTATGACAGTCTATATATTTTTCTCCAGGGAATGGGCTAAGGTAGATAATAGGGGCTTTATTCTTGGTTGTTTGTTTTCTTTTAAGAATGTCATTTTCCATTGATTTTGCTCTTTAGATACATATATAAGCTGTTGTTTTTTTTAGTATGGAAGCTGTTTGTTCCCAAATGTGTTCAATCGGTTTTCTTCTTTAAGTTCATATATAGGGTCATCTTCATTTAAGAAGCTTTTTGCTCCCTGTTGTGTGCTTTATTTTGGTGTAGGCTCCTTCTTTAGGTTGGGATTTCTCACTTTGTTCATTGAGTTTCAGAGTGGCTACAGTTGTCTCTAAACCTATTACTTTTTCTTCTAGTAATTCAAGTAGTTTACATTTGATACACACATATTTGTATGTACTGCAATACTACTCACACTTCTCTGCAAGCTGGAACATATGGCACACTTTGCAAATCACTAGACGTTCAGTCTCTTGTCTCCACAATTTTTTCTTTGTTTGTTTGCTAAAAAAACAAAAAAATCCTAAAATTTTAAATATTTTCTCTGTTCCGAACTGTCAGTTTACAATAGTTTATGAGTTCTTGACCTTTTGTTCTGTATTGAAAAATTCATAACTATCTTTCCTGTTTTGTCCATCTCTTTTTTTGTATTTTTTTTGAATATTAGAATAAGTAAACTATTTTTTTCAAATCCTGTGGAAAAAAGAAATTTTACCTTTTAAAAAAATGGAAAAAAATAATATTATGAAAAATAAAAAAAAGAATTTTATAAAAAATAAAAAAGAATTTTGAAGAGGTGCTGATGTGTACATTCTGCTTTGCTGGTCCACCATGCTGCTATCAGCTGCTGCAGTGGGTGTCATTGATCAGTTAGCCTTGTCCTCCACTCTCAGCTGTTGCTTGTACACTAAGTAGCTCTTTGTTGCTGCTCAGTGTGCTTCACTCCACTGCCACATAGGTCTCCACTGCTACTGCTCAAGCTCTGTCATGCTGCACCAGAGCTGCTGGTCTATGCCACTACTACTCAGTGGCCTTTGTTTGCACCACGCCGGCTCAACAGCCACTGGGTTGCCTCTCCACTGGGCCATATCTCAGATGAGCCAACACTCAGCTGGGCCACCTCTTATCTCTTTGTTCAAGGAGTACAAGTTCTTATTAACACTTCCTGGAGCTAATCTTGATGTTCCCCTCTTGACACAGTTTGTAATCAGAGAGAGGAATATACATTTTTTTTCTGATTTGAGCTGAATTGTAGCAGATTTTTTTAAAATGCCAGTCTTCTTCTTGTAAACTAATTCAAATTACTCTTTGTTTTGATCATGGGTTACCATACACTTTGAATAAAGAAAGAAAAATACATTTCTTTTCATTTTAGTACATTTCCCATTTTATCTATATATGATAACAGGGTGCTCCAGAAATGTATGGGTAGAGTGAAACTTATATAAGATTTATATAAGTTTCCTATAGAAAGCAGTCTCTCTTTTTTCAACCCTTCTTGTAAACCAGAAAGACCACATTGTGTACTAATTCCTCTTTGTGAGTTGCTCCCTGTGGTTGAAGTCTAGCTGGTAAACATTGATGTAGCGTTTTGGCAAGAATATGCACTCCAGTAATGCAGCACTGGTTGAAAAAATTGAGAAGACCTCCACAGCTATCATTGCTTTTCCTTTTGTGCTCAGATAAGCTGGAAAGAAGATCCACACACTGCAAAAGGCCAACATGCTGAAAGTGATGAACTTGGCTTCATTAAAGCTGTCAGGTAATTTATGGGAAAGGAAAGCCACAATAAAGCTGACAATGGCCAAGGTACCCATGTAGCCCAAGAGACAGTAGAAGAAGAAAGCTGAAATCCTGATTGCATTGTAAAATCATTTCTTGGAGCTATGAGTGTATTCAGAGAATGGGGGAGATGTTGACAACCAAAGAACACAAAGACACAGTTGGAAGAGAGGGCAGGAAAGAACAGTACAGAAAGCCAATCTATTCCACACCCATCTCCAATATTTGATGCCAAATATTGATTGATGGAGAAGGCAAGTCACTTTGCCAGACTGGCTGAGGAAGAGCAAAGCATAGAGAAAACAGAGCAGAAGAGAGGCAAGGAGAATGTAGGTTATGGATCGGTTGTTAGCTTTGACAATAGGTGTATTCATTTAGATGGTGTTGTTCTCTCTTTAATGTTTGAAGAGTCCCTTTTGTGAGAAGTGCTGTTTTGCTTTGTTTTCCCTGGTCGTGACTTCTGTGTTTTAAAAAATTGAGAAATATGGAGAGGTGGCAGAGATAAAAGTAAATAGGGAATATAATAATAACAACAGCAACAACAGCAACAACAGCAACAACAACAATAATAATAGTAATAGTAATAATACTAATAGAAAAAGAAGACTCAGAATAGAATAGAATTCTTTATTGGCCAAGTGTGATTGGACATACAAGGAAATACTATTTGATATGGAATAAATTATACGGTTGGTTAAAGACAAGGGGTAGAAATTAGAGAAAGAAAATGAATGTTGTTATTAAAAACAGAGATGATGTAAAACTTCAATATTATGTGATATTACAGCATAAGTATTCTTATTAGAAAATGGAGCATTATTTTTTATAGTACTGTTAGTTACTACATATAGTTATGGTTCTTATTCTTTGTAAAAACAGATTTGGACAAAATGCTGTCTTCAAAAATGTTTAAAAAAATTTTAAAAATAAAAAAGGAATTAATAGTATAAAAATGATGAACATGTATCTGCAAATATTGGACATCATTTGAGCAAAAATCTAAAATATAAAAACAGGGAACAAGAAAGCTATATGACCAAAATCAAACTCAATGGATGTTTTGAAAAGAAGAAAGGACATGGTAAAAGAATCTAGAAAAATTATGATCACATGGCAATATCAGCATTTCTTTTGGAATGTACAAATTATAGATTTTAATAATCATAAATATCATACACAAACACTTCTTTGTCAAAAATAAAAAATAACTGTTCCTATAACTTTATATACAGTATTCTTTCTACAGATAGCACATTTTCTATTTCTTTTTTTAGGCAATTTCTCTGACCCAGTAATATCACATGATGAACTATTTTCTCTTTGTAAGTTGCTTCCTGTGGTTGGGATCAGGTCTAAAAACAATGATGTAGCATTTTGGCAAGAATATGCATTCCAGTAAAGCAGCACTGGAGGACAAGATGGAAAACCACAGCTACCATGATTGGAAGAGAGAGTTGGAAGAGAAAGCAGGAAAGAACAGTACAGAAAGCCAATCTATTCCCCACAATCTATTTCCCCACAGAAAATCACAGCTACCATGGTTTTTCCTTTTGTGCTCAGACAGGCTGGAAAGAAGGAGATCCACACACTGCAAAAAGCCAATATGCTGAAGGTGATGAACTTGGCTTCATTAAAGCTGTCAGGTAACTTATGGGCAGGGAAAGCCACAATAAAGCTAGCAATGGTCAAGATACCCATGTAGCCCAAGACACAGTAGAAGAAGAAAGCTGAACCCTTATTGTGCTGTAAAATCATTTCTTGGAGCTCTGAGTGTATTCAGGGAATGGGGGAGATGTTGACAACCAAAGAATACAAATACATACTTGGAACAGAGAGCAGGAAAGAACAGTACAAAAAGCCAATCTATTCCCCACCCATTTCCTCATTAGAGATCCTGGTTTAGTGGCCATGAAGACAACAACCATGGGGATGGTTTGGCCAGTACACTAGAAATGGTCGCTGAGAAAGTGATGCCAAACACTGATTGTCGGAGAGGGCAGGTCACTTTGCTGGGCTGTCTGAGGAAGAAGAAAGAGGAGAGAAAACAGAGCAGAAGAGAGACAAGGAGGGTATAGGTTATGGACCGGTTGTTGGCTTTGACAATATATGGATTCCTGTACTTAATAAATGTTCCAAGTATCCATCAGCATAAATTACTTGGAAGTTGAAGTTTTGAGTCCACAATTAAACTCTCTGAAAAGAGTAGATATCACAGAAGATGGCTTCCTTCCTCTATTGGAATTCCTCTCTAGATTTGCCTGTTTCATTGGTACTTAGCTACTCAAAAAATTAGTCTAGAACAGGGAAGCAGATGAAAAGCAGATAAATACTATGCATTTATCATTCATAGTAAAAAGCAACAACATACTTTTAAAAAATCATGTGTACTTGTACCGCAACTTCCCCCTTGTACATTTTATTAGCAATTCAAAAAGCATTTAAATACTGGACATTTATTTTTTTTCATAAAAAACAAAGTAATTATCTCCTACAACAATCACCGTATTTTCTTAATAGGAAGAAACATCAAGAATGAGCAGAAGGCTATTTCAGTTCAACAACAATCAGTGTACATTGAACCCCAGGGATATTGGCAAAAGCATAGTGATGGCTGTGTCTCAGAGTCATTGCTACAGATTTCCTCCCTCTGTTCTCTTCTGCCAGAGTATCTGTTCAAATCTTGATACTATTCAAGACATATATTTGCAGTCTTGTGGATCTTCAAATAACCAACAGTGGTTCTCTGATTAGGCCTACTCTCAGATATAAACCTTGAATTAATCAAGGCATTAGCTATTGGAAAACAGCCTTTCCTGTAGGATAAGATGAAAAAGACAGAGACATTTTCAAGAGTGAAGATATTGTTCCTCCTGATTTTTCTGTGAAAGAAAATAGTGACTCTGAGCTGCCCAGCAAGTGATGCTTTCCTTGTTCCACAGGACTGGTACCAACCTGGGGATCTCATCATTGATGGGATAGTGTCAATTGCTACAACATTTATGAAAATAATTTTTAGGAACATCCTTATAGAACCTCTTCAAAAGAACCAAAGTAAGGATTTCTTTTCCTAGACTTAATCTGTTTCCCTAAATTGTTAAAAAAAGTAAAATGCTCTCAGTATAAAAGTAAGCTTTACATTTAATCTAAATCTGTCTTTGAAATGTTTTTAGTTTTGGAAGAATAAACAGCAAAAATGTCCCTTGGATATATTTACAAGAAGAAGAATACTTTATTGGCCAAGTGTGATTGGACACACAAGGAATTTGTCTTGGTGTAAATACCCTCAGTATACATAAAAGAAAAGATACATTTGTTAAGGATCAAGAATCATAATGTACAAAACTTAATGATAGTTGTGGGATACAATCAGAAATCAAATCATACGAGAAAACAGTCAATATATCTCGTAAGGATACAAGTGACAAAGTTACAACCTACAATCACAAGTGGGAGGGAATGGGTGATCTGGAGTGATGAGAAGATTAAGGCCCTGTCACACTGCCCAACGGATGCAAAAGGTTTGTAAAAAGGACACAGCGGACGAGAAAAATGTTCCATCCGTCGTTATCCGCTCTCAAAAGGGGCAAATATTTGCATAACCAGAGCGGATAACATGGAAAGGAACGGACGCGGGGAGGACGCAGAGCGGATGGAAAGTGAATGCGGAATGGAAGCCCAGCGGATGGAAGCAGATGAGGGCAGATGGCACATCCGCAAGGCTTCCGGGGGACCTCAGCAAAACGGATGCGGAACGGATGAAGCGGATGCAGAGTGGACGTGGAACGGATGAAGCGGATGCACAGCGGATGCACAGCAGATGAAGCGGATGCAGAGCGGAAGCCTAATGGATGCACAACGGAAGCCGAATGGATGCCAAGCGTTAATTGCGCATGCAGGGGGGATGCATTGCGTAAGCCCCGTGGATATAAAGGGAAGCAGCTCGGAAGCAGGTCACCATTCGGAGAAAAGACCTGCTGCTGGACACATTGACTGCCTTGCCTGCCCTGCCTGCATGCCTGCCTGCAAGCCTTGCTGCAAGCCTTGCTGCCAGCCTGCCACCCAGCCTGCATCACAGCCTGCCTCCCAGCCTCCTGGCCAGCCTCCCTGCCAGCCTTGCTGCCAGCCTGCCTTCCAGCCTCCCT
>BLBF01000082.1:88836-98860 GCA_015471245.1 Laticauda colubrina
CCAGCCTCCCTGCCAGCCTTGCTGCCAGCCTGCCTTCCAGCCTCCCTGACAGCCTTGCTGCCAGCCTGCCTTCCAGCCTCCCTGACAGCCAGTCTGCCTGCCAGGCTTGGTTCCTGCCTACCTGCCAGCCTTCCTGCCAGCCTTCCTGCCTGCCAGCCTTCCTGCCAGCCTTGGTGCCTGCCTGCCTGCCAGCCTTGTACCTGCCTGCCTGCCAGCCTCCCTGCCAGCCTTGGTGCCAGCCTTGGTGCCTGTCAGCCTCCCTGCCAGCCTCCCTGCCAGCCAGGAACCCCACAACCTTGGGAAGAAGAGAAAGCCTCAGCAACCTGCCGCCATCCCTGGCAAGAGGGACAGGGCCACCCTCCCACCCCCTGTCCCTGACTCTGCTTCTGCTGGGGCTTCTGCTGGGGCTTCTGCTGCTTCTGCTTCTGAAGGACCTGATTATGCTGTTTCTGGCGGTGGTGCTTCTGCTCGTGCTTACTCTGCTGAAGCTGCTCCTGGCAGTGGTGCTTCTGCTGGTGCATAACCTGCTGAAGCTGCTCCTCATCCTGCTGGTCCTGCTGGTCCTGCTCGTGCTTCTGGACCTGCTCGTCCTGCTCGTGCTCCTGGTCTTGCTCGTCCTGCTTGTCCTGCTCATACCCCTGGTCCTGCTTGTGCTCCTGGTCTTGCAAGCGCTGCTGGTGCTTACTCTGCTGCTGCTGATCCTGGTCCTGCTAGTCCTGCTGCTGCTGCTGCTGATGATGATGATGATGATCCTGCTGGTGCTGCTGCTGCTGCTCCTGCTGCTGCTGATGATGATGATGATGATCCTGCTGCTGGTGCTGGTGCTGGTGCTGCTGGTGTGGAGGAGCAGCCCCTACTACCTGGGAGCCCCTCTGATGAGGGCCGATCTGGTCCTGCCAAAGGGAGGAAGAGGCATATGCGGGGACAGGAGAGGAGGCAATACTCCATTGAGGAGGAACACGAGGATGAGGTGCTGGAGTGGCTGAGAGAGAATGACTATCTGTGGCGGAAGGGACACCGTCTCGACAGGGAAACCAAGTGGAAGCATGCTGCTTAGAGAGAGAAGGTGGAGAGTCTGGGTTACACTTCGGAGGTGTTCCTCAGCTGGTGGAAGCACATGCACACCTGGTACGGGAAGCTGTACCTGAAGAAATCTGGCCAGGCCATAGTTAAGCTGATGGACAGAGAGACCTACGTCATGGCCAGGTGCAGCTTCCTGGAGGGTGAGGTCCGCCACCGAGGAGCACCAGCAGCCCCTCTCACTACCTTCTCTCTCCGGCAGCCTGCTGAGAGCCAGTCCTCTTCCGGCCAAGAATCAGCTCCTGTCTCCAGCCAGGTTTCTGTGGAGCATCCCACGGTGGAGAACCCCCCCACACACAGCTGTACTAACTATGGTGGAGCGTGTGGAGGACTCCCTGGTGCGGTGGAAGAAAGGAGATGGCACATCCACCACAGCCCTACCCACATCCACCCCCAACTCCACCTCCACAGAAAGGCACAGAGGCAGACTAGAGGGGCAGAGCTACACTGTCCTGCTCAAGACCATCCGGACCAGCATAGATCTTTTCTCTCAGCTGGTCCACACC
Organism: Laticauda colubrina; assembly: GCA_015471245.1. Taxonomy (NCBI): domain Eukaryota; kingdom Metazoa; phylum Chordata; class Lepidosauria; order Squamata; family Elapidae; genus Laticauda; species Laticauda colubrina. Next base: position 90,423 of record BLBF01000082.1, read on the forward strand.
GACTCCTCATCATCCAACCGCAAGCCCTTCCTCACCTATGTGAACCAGACCCTCACGGACATGGTGGAACCCCAGTACCAGGTGGTGAAGGACCGGATCACCAAGCTGCTACACAACCCTCCAGATCCAGAGGAACCTGCTCCCACCCAGTCCAGGTCTGCTCCTCCCCCCCAGGTGATGTCCCTCCCATTCCAAGGCTTTCCACAGCCCCTCACCTACCAGGGCTATGGCTACCAGGAGGTCCAGCAGAACAGGCAGCAGCCCTTCCCAGTCCAGGCACAGAGTCATCAGACAACACCATTGCCACTGGTTCCACTGATACCACCGATGCCACCCACGACACTGATGCCACCAATGCCACCGATGCCACACATGACACTGATACCCCCAACGCCAATGATTCCACCCACGCCAGTGCTCACCCAGCTGCAGACCAGTCAGCCCCACTACACTGCTACTTCCTCCACTCCACAGCCAAGCCTGGCCTCAGTACATCTGTCCTCGGTACTGGGGCTGATACCCCATGGCATGGAGGAAGGAGCTCTCAACATCACGGGTCTGAGCCAGCTGTCTGAGAGCTTTCTCAACACACCATCACCTGTTGTCCTCTCGGGGCCAGGCACCCCAATGGCGCTTCAGACAAGCACTACAGCACTAGCCACCTCCACAGCACCTAGACCCTTCACCCCTGAGATTGGGCACACCAAGAGGAGTGCCAGAGATTGGCTGGCTGGCTACCTGTGGACTTTATTTGGACACTTGACTTGGGTCATTTTACTTTTACAGCTTGTTGTTAATAAAGTCTATCTTTGCTTCACACACTTGCTTCATTTCTTTTTTTAAATAGAGTCTTGGTGGAAACTTTTAGAAATGGTTTAAGCCTTTGCATGCTTGTGGGATGGGTTAAGATAGAAGTGGGGTGGGCAGGGATACCTTTGGGATGGGTAATAGCTGTGGGATGGGCAGTGATACCTTTGGGATGGGTTAGGATATCTGTGGGATGGGTTAAGATAGCAGTGGGATGGGCAGGAATACCTGTAGAATGAGCAGGGATACCTTTGGGATGGGTAATAGCTGTGGCATAGATAAACCTCCTTGTAAGAAAGTGGGAGTGTATGGTCCACCCTCCCAGGTGCCACACCTATGGCCCTTTATTATCAATAATAATGTAATAATCATCCACACATGATTATTGTGTTTATGTGTCAACATAAACACAACTCTTTATTAAATGCCCTGTTCATTGTAGGCCCACCCAACATACATGGCCCAAGCTCATCAGTGTGATGAGACAGGCTGAAGGAAGCATCCATTAAGCATCTATCATCCTGTCTTGCCACTCCACTGCTCCAGCTGGGGAGTTGCACCAGTGTTGCAGGAGGTTGCACTGTTGGGGCCTTGCACATCCTCAGTGTCTATCAGGTTTTGCCCTTGCCTCCATTCCCCAGGCTCCATGTCACCATTGCCTTGTTGGAGGTCCACGAGCCTGTTCTGCAAGACTGGGTAGCGGGTGCGCATGAGATTGTGCAGGATGCAGCAAGCTTCCACGATTCTCCTCGCAGTCTCTGGGTGATGCTTCATGGTGGTGAGAAGTACCTGGAACCTGTTGGCCAGGATGCCAAAGGCGTTCTCCACCACCCGTCTTGCCCTGGACAGCCTGTAGTTGAAGATCCTCTCTTCACGGGTGAGGAGTCTGGAGGTGTAGGGCTTCATGAGGTAGGTTCTGAGGGAGAAGGCGTCATCCCCCATGATGAAGTAGGGCACATCTTGTGTGTCGTTGGGCAGGGGGTCTGGATCTGGGAAGCCCACGATGAGGTTGCATTCCAGCCCCTCCTTGAGGTCACTGGAGTTGTATACCTGGGCATCTGAAGATGAGCCGTTGCCTGAAGCATCAATGTACATGAATTTGTAGTCAGTATCGACCATGGCAAAGAGGATGATGCTGAAGAAGCCCTTGTAGTTGAAATAAGTGGACCCCGACTTGGCTGGAGCTTTACAGGCCACGTGCTTGCCATCTATAGCTCCAACAGTGTGGGGGAATTTCCACCTCTGATACCACTGCTCTGCAACTTTCTTCCAGTGTTCTTCAGTGGAGGGGCACTGGAGGAGCTCCTCCATGTATTCTTCGATGATGGCCTGCACCACTTCTCTGACTGCAAAGCTGATGGTGTTGTGTGGCACCCTCCAGCCATACTGCATGCTCCTGTAGGTGGTCCCTGAGGCCAGGTGGTGCAGAGTCAGTGCCACCTTGAGCCCAGGTTCCAGGCTGGGCCGGAAGTTGGTGTTTGCCTTGGTCAACCTGGGTGTCAGCCGCTGCACAACTTCGTCAAACATGGCTGGAGGCATCCTCATTAAGTTTTGGAATGCACGAGTGTCTTCATTCCTGAGCTCCACCATCAGCTTGTTGTACAGTCTGTACTCTGCTCTTCTCCCGATCCATCTTCGGACCCAGACACTTCTTGGCTGCCTCTTTTTCTTCCTGTAGTAGAATTCACAGAGCCTGTAGATGGCTTCGCACTGTTGCAGAAGGATGGTGGCTGCCAAAAGGACTTTGTTACGATCCATGATGGACATCACTGGATGCTGTGGAAGAGTCAGAGTCAGATGAAGGCTGCAGAGGTCTGCACAGCTGGGCTGCTGGGCTGAAAGTGAGATCCAGATGTGTTGCTCCCCCTTTTTATAGATAGTATAGGTTTTCCACTATGTGTCCCTTTGCATCCTCTAGGCATCCTCTAGACATCCTTAATATCCGAGATAGGTCCCCTCTGCAAATGTTTTTTCCATTTTAAATGGTTTCTTTGCGAGCTGCATCTGCTCTCATCCTTTCTCCATCTGTTCTGCATCCATTCTGCATCCGTTCTGCATCCGTTCCACTTCCTGCCTGCGTCTGTTTACCGCTGGAGTGGATCAAGTTGCACGGATGCGCAACGGATGCCTAGCGGATATAGCGGATGCGTTACGGATGCAGAATGGATTCCTAGTGGATGCAGAACAGACACATTGGATTCATTTTCTGCACAAAAGTTTTGAGCATCTCAAAACCCTCTGAGTGGATGAAACATCAATAGATGGATGCTGGACGGATAGAGAGGAAGCAAAACGGAGGCAGTGAGTACAGAACGGAAGCATTGCAGTAACCAACGGATGGTAAGTGTTTTTCTCCATTTTACATCCTCTTTCCATCCGTTGGTGCAGTGTGACAGGAGCTTTAACAGTAATAGTAGTGCAGACTTTGTAATAGTTGAACAAGGTTGAGGGAATTATTTGTTTAGCAGAGTAATGGTTTTCGGGAAAAAAAATGTTCTTGCGTCTAGTTGTTTTGGTGTGCAGTGCTCTATAGCTTTGTTTTGAGGGAAGGAGTTGAAACAGTTTATGTCCGGGATGTGAGGGGTCTGTAAATATTTTGAAAGCCCTCTTTTTGACTTGTGCAGTATACAGGTCCTAGATAGAAGGCAGGTGGGTAGTAATTGTTTTTTTCTGTAGTCCTAATTATCCTCTGAAGTCTGTGTGTCTGTCCAGTTGCATTGCAGAACCAAACCAGACAGTTTTAGAGTGCAGATGACAGACTCAATGATTTCTCTGTAGAACTGTATCAGCAGCTCCTTGGGCAGTTTGAGCTTTCTGAGTTGGCACAGAAAGAACATTCTTTGTTGCGCTTTTTTGATGACTTTTTTAAAATATTTTTTTTGAGACAAACATATACAAACAAAACATCCAAACATAAAACCATCTTCATTTTATATACATACAGTGTGTCAATTGGTCATTACTCACAGTTTATATAAATTGTCATGTTGTTAAACTAGCATTTGCTTATATATTTATCAGTTATTAATCATTCATGACTAAACTATTTACTCCATCATTTTATACCTGATATTCTAGATTTTATAATGAAAATTATGTTGTACTTTCATCCAATGATTATATACATCTATATTATATGTTATATCAATCTATTAACTTTCTATTACAAGATTTCATAGTCTATTACATTACCACATCTTTTTATCCAACCATTGATAAAACAAATCCCATATCATGTAAAATTGTTTATCTTTTTGTTCTCTAATTTAAAATGTCAATTTACTCATTTCAGCACAGTCCATAATTTTCTTAATAACTTCCTCCTGCATAGGTATTTTTTCATTTTTCCAGTTCTTAGCACATACAATACTAGCTGCTGTTAAAACATTCACAGTCAAATATTTCAGTTCCTTATTGTTCTTTTCCAGTATAATTCCCAATAAAAATATCTCTGGCTTCAAGTCTGAATGTTGTTTTATCATTTTTTCCAACCATGTGTAGATTTTAGTTCAATATTTTTTAGCGTCCAAGCACATTTACCACATATGGTAATAAGAACCAGGTATCTGATGAGATTTCCAACATTTATCCAATTTGTTCTTAAACATTCTCACAATTCTCATCAGGGGTAAATGCCATCTGTAAAACATCTTATACAAATTTTCTTTATAAGCAGTTGACATTGTAATTTTACAATTTTGAGACCATAATTTCTGCCATTTCTCTAAATCTATCCCATATCCAAAATTTTCCCCCAAGCAATCATCATTTCTTTAACTTATTCCTCCTCCAATTTAAATTCTGGTAGATGTACATAAAGTTTTTAATTACATATTCATCAGCACCTGTCAAAATTTTATTTAAGTCAGTCAACTTATCATAAATACCTTCTAATTTAATATCTTTATCAAATCTAGATTGTATTTGCAAATATGAAAACAAATTCATTTTTATACCTTGTTCTTCCAACGCTTGCATAGATTTAAGTTTACCCTTTTCATTCAGTATCTCACCATATCGAACTGTTTGTTCCTTTTTATATATTATTGGATAAGAAAAAGCTTCAATGGTCAATATCCATAATGGAATTTTTAAGTAATATTGCTTTTTTATCTTCTCCCAATTTAAAAACAATGCCTCTCAAATATAATATCTTCTAAAATACTCCTGTGTTTTAGTTCCCTTATACCAGAGGAAAGCATGCCATCCCAACAGCAAGTCATGTCTTTCTAAAGTCAATAACCTACTGTTCCTTATTCCTTATCTATTATTTTACTCACATCAGGTTTGTCGCCTGATAATACAATTCCCAGTTGGGCAAAGCAAATCCTCCTCTTATTCTTGCATCCTGTAACAGTTTTAAGTTTTATTCTCGATTTCTTACCCTGCCAAATATATTTCAACACAATTTTATTCAAATCTTCAAAAAACTCTTTCCCTAATCAAGTGGGAATTGTCTGGAATAAGTATAAAATTCTAGGTGAGACATTCATCTTAATTGTAGATATTCTCCAATCAATGATAATTGTAAATTTTCCTATTTTGTCAAGTCTGTCGCAATCTGTTATTTGAGTTTAAAGTAATTGTCCTCCTTCAATGTACTACATCTTGGTGTAATATATATCCCTAAGTACTTAACCTTATTTGTGACCTGTATTTCTAAAACTTCCTCCAATTCTTTCTTTCAACTTGCTAACATGTTCTTTGTTAATATCTTTGTTTTATCTTTATTTATTTTCAAACATGCTACTTTTCCATACATTTCTTAACATTTTTGATGTTAGGTGTCCATTTTAGGTCATGTGATATAATAGAACCTAGAAATTTGAAGGTCCCTATTGTTGATACTGTGTTGTCTAGTATTATAAGAGGTGGTAGTATGGGAGGGTTTCTTCTAAAGTCTACCATCACTTCTTTGGTTTTAAGTGTGTTCAGTTCCAGATTATTCCAATTACACCATGAGGTGTATAATCTCCTGTCTGTATGCAGATTTGTTGTTGTCTCAAATGAGACCAATCACTATTGTGTAATCAGCAAACATCAGTATTTTAACAAATGGATCATTTGAGATGCAGTCATTGGTATATAGGGAGAAGAGAAGTGGAGAAAGGGGGGGCTGTGATGATTGTACAGGTATCATATGTGATTATATGATGACAAGATAGAACAATTAAATTTGATCTAAAGATTGAATAGAGAACTATTGTATTTTCTTTTAGCTCACATATGGTTCATTAGCCGAAGAGGAATTTCGGACCAGTAAGCTCTCTTCACTTTATCTCATAGTCCCCAAAGAGCACCATCAGTACACTGGGATTATCCAACTGCTTCGTCATTTCAGGTGGATGTGGATTGGGATATTTTCTGTTGATAACAACAATGAGACAAATTCTTACACAAAATGCAGCCCTTACTATCACAGAATGGAATCTGCTCAGCCTTTATAGAAAAGCTTGATGATCAAATCCACTTGGAAGAGTTCTCAGAACTTTATCAAACAATCTCCATAATTTCTATTCATATGATGAATAGTGAAGCCAATGCATTTCTTTTCTATGGAGAAGTCTGGATAATTATGTGGTTGAGAGTTGTCACATTTACAGTAGACCCTGAAAGCAGACAAACTGTATTATTTAGAAATGTGTGGATCATGACTGCATAGATGGACTGCATTCAGATCAAATGGGATCTAAAGATGTACAATGGGGCTATTTCCTTCACTATTCACTCAATAGCAGTTGCAGGTTTCAAGGAATTTCTTCAAACCATAAATCGTGCTTGTCATCTATGGCTCCAACGGTGTGGGTGAAGTTCCACTTCTGATACCACTGCTCTGCAACTTTCTTACATCCTTCTTCAGTGGAGGGGCACTGGAGGAGCTCCTCCTTGTATTCTTCGATGATGGCCTGCACCACTTCTCTGACCACAATGCTGATGGTGTTGTGTGGCACCCTCCATCCGTACTGCATGCTGCTGTAGGTGGTCCCTGAGGCCAGGTGGTACAGAATCAGTGCCACCTTGAGCCCAGGTTCCAGGCTGGGCCGGAAGCTGATGTTTGCTTTGGTCAACCTGGGTGTCAGCCACTGCACAAGTTCGTCAATCATGGCTGGAGGCATCCTCATGAAGTTCTGGAATGTCCGAGTGTCTTCGTTCCTGAGCTCCACCATCAGCTTGTTGTACAGTCCGTCCTCTGCTCTTCTGGTGAACCATCTTTGTACCCAGAGGCTTCTTGGCCGCCTCTTTTTCTTCCTGTGTTAGAGTTCACAGAGCCTGTAGATGGCTTCGCAATGTTGCAGAATGATGGTGTCTGCCAAAAGGACTTTGTTATGATCCACAGTGGACATGACTGGATGCTGTGGAAGAGGAAGAGTCAGATGAAGGCTGCAGAGGTCTGCACCGCAGGGCTGCTGTTCTGAAAGTGATATCCAGATGTGTTGCTCCCCCTTTTTATAGGCAGTATAGGTGTCCCTTTGCATCCTCTAGGCATCCTCTAGGCATCCTCTGGACATCCTTAATATCCGAGATAGGTCCCCTCTGTGAACGTTTTTTCCATTTTAAATGCTTTGTTTCCATGCTGCATCCGTTCTGTATCCGTTCTGCATCCGTTCCACATCCGTTCCGCTTCCTCCCTACGTCCGAGCGGATGCAAGTTGCGCAGATGCCTAGCGGATGCCTAGAGGATGCCTAGCGGATGCCTAGCGGATGCCTAGCGGATGTAGCGGATGTGTAATGGATACAGAACGGATGCGTAGCGGATGCATAGCAGATGCAGAACGGACGAATTGGATACATTTTCCATGCAGAAGTTTTGAGCAGCTCTGATTGGATGAAACGTCCAAAAACAGATGCTGGATGGATAGAGAGGAAGCAAAATGGAGGCAGTGAGTACATCGCGTTAACCAATGGATGGGAAGCTTTTTTGTCGGTTTTACATCCTCTTTTCATCCGTTGGTGCAGTGTGACATGGGCTTTAAGCAAACTTTAATAAAACTACTGGGATGCCTAAACTTAACAAGATGATTTTAAATGTTACAGAATACCTAAAAAGGAGAATATTTGCTGCTCAGAATTGAAATGAGGAGTCCTTGGTACTCTCTGAGATTGCTTGTTTTCTTGCACATATTTCATTACCCTAAATAGGTAACATCATCAATGTTAGTAAGGAATGTTGTCTGCTATTAGTTGTGTGGATATCTAGTGAAAGGACTTTATTTCAATGAGCCCAAACACACTGCAGCAACCCAGAACAGCAGAATAAGAAAATGGAGCATCTATACAACACATTCAAACAAAATGTATACTCACACAACTTTATAATATGTCCCTGATCACTCAACTCTTTGTAGCACAACCAACACCAACTCTAAAAATTATTACAATGCCATACATAAAGAATGTCTCAAAAGCCACCAACAGACTATACAATTTCATGGAATCAGTAAAGCACAGAATCCAACAAAAATACTTCAAAACATCCTAAGCAAGCCAAAGGACCCAGCAGCCCTAGAAGAAAAAACAGGAGTCACCTACAACATACAATGCAAACATTGCAAGAACCACTATTTAGGAAAGACAAATAGGAAATTTATTTATTTATTTATTTATTTATTTATTTATTTATTTATTTATTT
>BLBF01000082.1:98870-128326 GCA_015471245.1 Laticauda colubrina
TTTATTTATTTATTTATTTATTTATTTATTTATTTATTTATTTATTTATTTATTTATTTAGTCAAGCAATTATAAGATAACAGGTATAAGTATAAACATAGTTATGGATACATGAAATGGATACATATAAGAAAAATAAAAAAAGAAACAATAGGACAGGGATGGTAGACACAATGGTGCACTTATGCATGCCCCCTACAATAGTAGACAGTCAATAGTAGACAGTCTCAGGTTAAAGTTTTTGGGGTCTGGGGAAGAAACCACAGAGTCAGGTAGAGTATTCCAGACATTGACCACTCTGTTGCTCAAGTCGTATTTCCTGCAATCAAGTTTGGTGTTGGTTTACCTTGAGTTTGTATCTATTGTGTGCTCTTTTATTGTTATGGTTGAAGCTGAAGTATTCATTGACAGGTAGGACATTGCAATGTATAATTTTACATACAAAACTTAGATCGGACCGAAGATTGTGTATTTCTAGATTTTCTAAGTTTAGAATTTCAACTCTGGTGGCATAAGGTATTCTGGAACAAGTGGAGGAGTGGAGAACTCTTCTTGTGAAATATTTCTGGACTTTCTCAACTATGTTAATATCAGATACATAATGCGGGTTCCAGATGGATGAGCTGTATTCGAGTATTGGTCTAGCAAATGTTTTGTATGCTCTTGTTAGTAGTATGATAATAACAGAGAAAAAGCTACTCAGGATTAGGTTAACAACTTTTCATGACTTCTTGTTCATATAGTTACAGTGGGCTCTAGCACTTAATTCATTAGAGATGAGAACTCCAAGTTCCTTGACAGAGTTTGGATTATCAACAAGGTCTTGACTATTCAGCTTGTAATTTATTTTCTGATTTTTTTCTTGCCAATACGCAAGACAGAGCATTTATTTGCATAGATCTGAAGTTGCCATTTGTTTGAACATTCTGACACATAGTCAAGGTCTTTTTGAAGGATAGAAGTATTGTCTGTGGTGTTGAATGCAGCTGTGAACATTAACTAGCAGCCAGAAGTCATCATGCAAACTCTTATATTTCACAACATATAGACAAACTTAACCATTGTTTCTAACTATCAAGTAAACAACAGATACTTCCAAAGATCCATCAAATAAGAGCACAATCAAAGAATCTCTAACATTGCTCCCATTCACACAGAGACAAGACATCAGGATATAAACTGAGAGCATACAGCACTCCTTATTATCATTGAGATGTTAGCTAGCTAGGGTAATTAAACATCTGTGAGGAAACAAGTAATCTGGCAACCGAAGACTGGGAATCGTACATCAACCAATTCCACATGTTTTTGGAAGGAGGCAATGTGATGAACATTTTGGAGCACAGGAAATGAGTCATATTCCTCACCCATTGTGGACCCACCATTTTCAAAATGGTCGAAGACCTCTAAACACCCAACATCATGAAAACAATGGCATGGTCAGATTTAGAGAGAATTCTGAGGGCACACTACACACCTCTGGTATCCTGCCTAGTCAAGAGGCACAATTCTACAAGAGAAACCAGAAGGAAGGTGAGAGCATCAGCGAAATTCATCGCGAGCCTGAGCAATCTTGCTGGAGCATACAAATTTCTAAACGTGGATGAGGTGATGAGGGATCATTTAGTCATGGAACTCAGAGACCTAACACTACAGAGCTGACTCCTGACAAAGCCCACAATAACTCTGAAAGAGACTATAGAAGAAGCATCAGCCATGAAAGCATCACAGAAATCTACCACAGCCATGAGAAAGATGAACAGATGGCGCAACCTGCACCTACGGAAACTGCCACCATCTACCATGAGAACTTAGAATCTGAGTCCGAATCAGATGACAACAAGGAAGTAAACCAACTCCATACAGAAAGTCATCTAAAAAAATGAGAAGGAAAGAGGAAGGATTTCTGGTGTGCAGGATGTGAAGAAAATCACCCTAGATCGGAGTGCTGGTTCCACAATGCTATCTGTCAATGATGCAAGGGGCATATTGTGAGGGCATGCTGGGCATCCAAATCCAACAGCAAGGAACTGTTGACAAGGAACACTGTCAACAAAGACAAGGAACACTGTCACGGAGCTGAGAAAACTAACCCAAGAGCCAGTGGAGCCAATTCATCTGGAGCTGATGGAACGACAAGCAGCCACAGTGAGAAATGAAACACATCACACAGTTACAGTGGGCCATTCCAGCACACCGAACACGAGGAAGATCCATGTCCATGTCACCATAGAAGGTAAGGAATGCTGGATGGAAGTGGATTCCGGATCTTACCTATTGATGGTATCCTGGAACACCACCAAAAGATTAAGCCCCAGACTGACCAAAGATCAGCTGAGCAAACAAAGGGTAATTCTGAAAGACTATCCAGGGAACCAAATTCCTGTCATTGGTATATGGAAATTCTGAGTAACCTTCAAGAATTACTCAGGAATCCTGCCATGGACTGGCAAAGCCTGCTGGGGCTTGAGTGGTTTAAACCAATAGGGATTGAAGTCACCAACATACACAGCATCACCAAAAGCAAATGAGAAGACAACCTGATAGAGGAGTTCCAGGTTGTCTTTGGTGGGAAATTGGGCAAGTACTTGGGGTCCCTTATTTCATTTAATCTAGACCCCACCATAGCCCAATCAGACTCAAAGTGAGGTGAGTCTTCTTCACGCTTAAACCTAAAATAGATGAGCAGCTTAACAAGCTCATCGCCCAAGGTATCCGAGAACCCATTGACCATGCAAAGTGGGAAACACCTTTTGTTACACCAGGCAAGCCAGATGGATCCATGCACATCTATGCTGACTATAAGGCCACCCTGAACTGTGGCCTACAACAGAGTGTGTACCTCATCCCAGTGGTGCAGCACCTTTTCCATTCCCTGGGGTGGGGGAAGGTTTTCTCAAAACTCAATCTTGCATAAGCCTATCAGCAATTACCAGTAGACACTGAGACAGTGGAAGCCCAGACAATCATAACACAATGAGGGACATTCAAATGTAAGTGACCACAATTTGGACACAGTGTTGCTCCAGAGCTTTTCCAGAGCCTCATGAGGCACCTATTACAAGGGATTAAAGAGGTGGTGCCTTACTTTGACGATGTCCTCATATGAGCTGAGGACAAGGGACCATTACTAGAATTCCTGAGGGAAGCCTTAAACCGATTCAAAGAGGTACGGCTAAAAGTAAAAAAGGAGAAATGCCAACTAGCAGCCAACAAAGTAGAATTCCTGGGCTATCTGATAGACAGCGAAGAGATCCACCCCACAAACAGTAAAATCAAGGCAATCAAAGAAGTCCCCAGGCCGACAAACAACACTGATTTACAAGCCTTCCCAGGCCTCATTAACTTTTACAATATATTTATACCGCAGAAGGCAACAGTGGCAGAGCCACTCCACAGACTCCTTGACAAGAAGGCAGCCTGGGCCTGGCGGCAAAAAGAACAAACAGCATTCCAAGGAATAAAAAAATAATAATTACATCAGACCTCATACTAATCCAGTACAGCGAGCCATTAACATGAATGTTAATCTGTGACGCATCACCATTTGGGGTCGGCATGATCATCAGCCACATATTACCGAATGGAAAAGAATCCCCCATAGCCTTCTACTCAAAGACATTATCCAAACTGGAACAGAGTTATAGCCAACTAGACAAAGAAGTGTTAGGTGCAGTCACCAGAATCAAGTGATTCCAAATATATATCTGTGGAAGGAAGTTTACTCAAGTCACCGTTCACAAACCATTACTGGGAATCATCGCAGGAGACAGAGCCACATTGAACATCTTGTGACCCAGAATGACGTGTTCGACAGAATTCCTGGCTGCCTATGACTACAACTTAATATATAGGCCTGGGAGGGACCTTGACCATGCCAATGCACTTAGTTGATGCCCCCTACCCAACCTGGGAGAGGACCCAGAACCAACCACAGCCACACTCCTGACAGAGACATTTGAGGAAGCACTGGCAACAGCCACTGACATCGTGAGAGCAATGTCTAAAGACAAAACTCTGGCATGAATTTTGAACTGGATAGGGAGAGGGTGGCCCAAGAAGGAGACAGCCGAAGAGACTAAACCATTCTGGAACAGACAGATGGAACTATCAATACTGAAGGGGTGCATACTTTGGGGAGATCTGGAAATAATTCCTGAGAATTTAAGGGAGGATATAATTGTTGCATGCGGGGAACCTGGGAATAGTTATAATGAAATCCCTGGCAAGGAGTTATGTGTGTTGGCCAGGGATGGACAAAAAATTAGAGATCTTGGTGTCAACCTGCAAGGCCTGCCAGGAGACCAGCCAATACCTCCCATGGCACCCAACCATGAGTGGGAAACTCCAAGAGGACCATAGTCAAGGGTACACATCAATTTCATGTGGCCAGTAAAGGGACACACATTTTTTATCATAGTGAATGCATATTCTAAATGACTGGAAGTCAGCATTATGCAGTTCAGAACAGCAGAGGCAGTCATTAGAAATCTGAGGAAACTATCTGCCACACACAGCCTGCCAGACATAATAGTATCTGACAATGGGCCCCAACTCATGGCCACCCAATTTGAGGGATTCCTAGCACAGAATGGGATATAGCATGCCCTATTGGCACTGGGTTACTCCTCCACAAATGGGCAAGCAAAAAGCATGATCTGGTACACAAAAGAGACACTCCAAAACCTAGGACCAGGGGAGACACAAGCATAAATAGACAAGTTATTAAGTATGCAGCACATAACGCCAGTGCAGCAACAAACAGAACCCTGCTGAACTAGTCATGGGAAGAAAGCTAAGATCACTCCTAGGCAGACTACACCCCTTATACCAGTGGTCCCCAACCTTTTTTGTACCAGGGACCAGTTTCATGCAGAAATACTTTTTTGCGGACCGGCAAAATCAATTCTTCCCCAATCATGAAGGGCTTCTTAGCTTTAGCAATGCAGTCCGTGAAGTTAGGCGTGGAAGTTAGGGCTGAATTTAGGCAAGGGCAGAAGTGGTTGTCTTTCAAAATAAGACATCCGGAAGCAAAAACATATTTTTATATATATTTTAATCACAATTATTCATTCTTTCTGGCCCAGTACAAAATGATCCACAGACTGGTACCAGTCTGGGGCCCAGTGGTTGGGGACCCCTGCCCTAGACAACCTAGACACTAGATTCCAGGACCACTAGATTCACCCAATAAATTCCGGATGTTCCAAATAGGCGATCAAGTTTACACTAAAAAATGAACAGGGGAGCCCATATGGATATTGGTGATGGTGACCCAGGTAACTGGGCTCTGCTCTTCCAGGGTTGACACAAGAGATGGCTGAAGCTGGAGGAGACACATAGACCAACTAAGAACCCGAGGGACAAAACATAAGCAGAGAGGAAGGGGGAGACCCTTCACACAGACCCAACACAAATAGAGAGGAAGGGGAGACCCTTCACATAGATGCAACACACCCAGAGAGGAAGGGAAAGACCCTTCAAACAGACCGAACACAAATAGTGAGGAAGGGGGAGACCCCTCACAAACAAGGCATAGCACAGAACAGGCCCTAACGACTAACGAGACATAACCTCAACAATTAAGAATAGCACCAAAAACACCAAAAGGAAAAAAAGCAGACACTTATCAGAAATACAGGGGCAGGACAGCATGAGCAGGCAGGGACTGGCCCATGGCAAAATCGGAAAAGTGGTCTCTAGTGGAAACAAAATGGCCACCTAACCAGAAGGTTCCAGGAGGTTCCAATGGAGGGAGCAGGAGAAGCAGTAAGTCCAACTGAACAGCTTGAGGACCAGCCCACGACTGAGCTGTACAGGTTCAGTTGTGCGTATAAGAGCCCTGCCTACCTACATGATTACATGCATTAGGCAAGACAGGATTGGGTGGACCAGACCAGGTAGGGGGGGTGTTAAATATTTACATACTCACCTTTGATTGGTTGGTCCGCAGTGGGAATTTAAAGAGCTGTCACTGGTTATAGCTGCAAGCAGCCTTGCTGTAAAAGGAGCTGCTGCAGCTGCTGTCTTCAGTTCTGCAATAGTGAAATAAATGAGTTAAGCTGATCAGAGATTCCGATGTCTTCTCTTACCCATGATCTATCATAAATTTTCTTGATATGCTTTAGACTTCCTATCCCATAGTTTTTGCCAACTCTCTAATTCTATATTATAACTGAATTATTTTGCCCAAATAATCATTGTTTTTTGACTTGTTCCTCCTCCATTTTGTACATCAATAGATAATTATATGCTTTTTTAATCAGTTTTTCCTCTGTCCCCATTGGTATCTGGAGCAGTGGTGGGATTCAAATTTTTTTACTTCCAGTTCTGTGGGCATAGCTTGATGGTGTGATGTGGCTTGGTTGGCATGGCAGGGAATGATACTCCAAAATTCCATTCCTTCACCACCCACTAACCAGCTTTCCAGCTCCATTCTCCTGTGCAAGGCAACAAAAGAAGCCAATCAGCTGGGATTCAGTAGGCAGAGAATAAATGGGGTGGGGCCACTCAGACATGATATTTGCCGGATTTCCAAACTACTCAAAATTTCCATTACCAGTTCTCTAGGAAAAGGTCAAAACCTGCTGAATACCACCTCTGTTCTGGAGGTATGGCCACCAGTCTAAATCCACCCCTTGACTCTGTAAATGTTGTTTAGTTTTTAATTCACGATCCTTATTCAAAATGTATTTATAAAATACTTTTTTTTTCAAAGTTGATAAGATTTGGATATACATTAATGCTTCCATGGTGGAGAGCCAGATTGGAATTTTCATATAATGTTCTGTTTTATTTTTTCCCCATATACTAAGAAATGCTTTTCTTAGATATTGACCTTAAAAGTATCTGTGTGCAATTCTCCTGCCTTACCATAGGAAAGCATGTGAGCCTACCTGAAGATCATGTCCCTCTAAGAGTAATAACCTTCTATGATTCAGATCTCCCCATTATTTTATCCATGATAAAGCTGATGCCTGATAGTAAAGTTCCCAGTCTGGGAGTCCAAAACCTCCATTACTTTTAAGCCCCTGTCACACTGCACCAACAGATGCAAAAAGGATGTAAAATGGACAAAAAAGCTTGCCATCCGTTGGTTAACGCGATGTATCCGTTCTGTACTCACTGCCTCCGTTTTGCTTCCTCTCTATCCATCCAGCATCCGTTTATGGACATTTCATCCACTCAGAAAGTTTTCAGCTGCTCAAAACTTTTGCGAGGAAAATGTATCCAATTCATCCATTATGCATCCGCTATATCCGCTAGGCATCCGTTCCGCATCCGTGCAACTCGCATCCGCTCGGATGCAGGGAGGAAGTGGAACGGACGCAGAACAGATGCAGAATGGATGCCTAGCAGATGCAGCACAGAAACAAAGCATTTAAAATGGAAAAAATGTTCGCAGAGGGGACCTATCTCGGATATTAAGGATGTCTACAGGATGCCTAGAGGATGCAAAGGGACAACTCTACTGTCTAAAAAAAGGGGGAGCAACTCACCAGCATCTCACTTTCAGCCCAGCAGCCCAGCTGTGCAGTCCTCTGCAACCTTCATATGACTCTTGCTCTTCCACAGCATCCAGTGATGTCCATCATGATCGTAACAAAGTCCTTTTGGCAGCCACCATCCTTCTGCAACAGTGCGAAGCCATCTACAGGCTCTGTGAACTCTACTATGGGACAAAAACGAAGGCGGCCAAGAAGCGTCTGGGTCCGAAGATGGATCAGGAGAAGAGCAGAGTACAGACTGTACAACAATTCAGGAACGAAGACACTTGTGCATTCCAGAACTTCATGAGGATGCCTCCAGCCATGTTTGATGAAGTTGTGCAGCGGCTGACACCCAGGTTGACCAAGGCAAACACCAACTTTCATCCCAGCTTGGAACCTGGGCTCAAGGTGGCGCTCACTCTGCACCACCTGGCCTCAGGGACCACCTACAGGAGCATGCAGTATGGCTGGAGGGTGCCACACAACACCATCAGCATTGTGGTCAGAGAAGTGGTGCAGGCCATCATCAAAGAATACCTGGAAGAGCTCCTCCAGTGCCCCTCCACTGATGAAGGATGGGAGAAAGTTGTAGAGCAGCGGTATCAGAGGTGGAACTTCCCACAAACCATTGGAGCCATAGGGTGGCAAGCATTTGGCCTTCAAGGCGCCAGCCAAGTCGGACTCTACTTATTTCAACTACAAGGGCTTCTTCAGCATCGTTGTCAGGCGGAGCTCAATTCAAAATCCAGGAAAGAAATACTTAGACTCTTTAGTTTAGAGAAAAGATATCTTTTACTGAAAGTGAAGTGGTAGCAACCAAAGAATTCTGAATCTGAGAAATTAGGCGCACAATTCACATATACAAAGTAATGGAAATGTTCCCACCCCCAATAGTTCAGATGACACTTCCAATTAGAAGTTGTGAATATGATCATGTGGGCATCTTCAGGTGATGATGAGGCCTCTGTCCATTGACCTTGGCATATTTTGATAAAGGGTTGCAGTTGTGCAGAGAAAAGAAAGCTAAGCGAGAAATAGAAACCTTACTCTCTTGTATGCTTCCCCCCCATTTACACAAAAGAAGAATGTAACACCTCCAGCTCACTTCCCAGAGCTATCCCTTCCTCCCCTTCAGCGCCCCCGTTTCTTATGACAGCTGAAAGATGCAAAGCAATAGTAGAAGATCTTGAAGGCTGACATTCGGCCCTCCTAGAAAAAGGGAAAACCATCAGTCCTAGTGGAGAGAGAGGAGGAAATATAAAGACAATTATTAATCATTAAACAATTACAAAACAATACACTCCTAAGTCTTCTCAGGATACTTGGAACAAAATGCTTTGATCAACTTAGGGGCTTTAACATCAGTTTCGTTAACCCATTCGGCTTGTGAAGAAGGGAAATGTTTCCAGGCTACAAGGTACTGGAGACGACCCCTCCATTTGCGAGAGTCCAGAATTTCTTTAACTTTAAAATGTTGTTCACCTTCAATCAGTATTGGTATGGGAAGGTCAGCCTGGATGGGTCTTAAATCAGAAGTACATTCAGGTTTTAGCAAACTAACATGGAAAACCGGATGAATTCATCGAAGAGTTTTGGGTAAGTTCATCTGGACTGTTACAGGATTTATAATCCATTCAATCGTGAAAGGATCAACATAGGACCCATCCAAGCCAAACCATCTCTAACTGTATAGTCACTTAATGAGCCAGGAACCATTCGTCCAGTTTTAAAGCTTCTTTTAATTTTTCGGTTAGGTCATTCGATAAAACCACTTCTTGGTTCTTCTTTTGGGTTCTGGTGATCACTGGGGTGGCGAGATGTTTGGCTGAGACAATTGGGCTTATCACCTCCTGGCACGTACTATTAAATTGGGGTTGTCTAGAGAGAGCATCCGCCATGAAGTTCTTCCCTCCTGGAATGTACTTCAATGAGAAATTGAATCACTTGAAGTATTGGGCCCAGCGAACTTGTTTACAGGACAGTTTCCACGGAGTTTTTAAGGCTTCCAAAATCTTATGATCAGTCCATACCTCAAATGGGTGTTTTGCTCTTTCCAGGAAATGTCTCCAGGTCAGTAAGGCCCATCGAACTGCAAAAGCTTCTTTCTCCCAGACGGCCCATCTTCTCTCTGTTTCAGACAGCTTACGGGAGGTATACACACCAGGCTGTAAGGTCCCTTTCTCGTTGATTTGAAGTAACACCGCTCCAATAGCTACATCACTTGCATCGGCTTGAATCACGAAAGGAGTGTCTATATCTGGGTGCTTCAGCACTGGTTCTGCAGCAAACAGTCGTTTTAGCTTTTCAAAAGCGGCTTGGCACTCCATGGACCACTCCAGCGGCTTTCCTGGCCTTGGCTTCACCTCCCCTTTTGTTTTTAAGAGATTTGTGATGGGCATTGCTATCTTAGCAAATGTCGGGATGAATTGCCGGGAAAAATTTGCAAATCCCAAAAAGCTTTGAAGTTGTTTTCTGGTGCGTGGTGGAGCCCATTCCAGAACAGCACGCACCTTCTCTGGATCCATCTCTATGCCTTTAGATGAAATGCGATATCCCAAATAGTCAATTTTGTCTTGGTGGAATTCACACTTTGACAATTTAGCATACAACTTAGCAGCACACAGTTTCTGGAGAACCGACCGCACTAGTTTCACATATTCATCCAGAGTTTCCGTGTAGATAAGGATATCATCAAGATAAACCAGAACCCCCCTGTATAAATGTTCATGTAATACTTGATTGATCATTTGCATGAATACAGCTGGGGCCCCTTGTAAACCAAAAGGAAGAACGTTGAATTGGAAGCAACCTATCGGGCAGTTAAAATCTTCCACTCATCCCCTTCCTTAATTCGAATTTGGTAGTATGCTTCTCTCAAATCCAACTTCGTGAAAATCTTTCCCTTCGCTAAATGGGCCAACATGTCCTTCATCAAAGGAAGGGGGTGCACGTTTTCCACAGAAATAGTGTTCAAATTACTGTAATTCACCACCAAGCATTTGGAACCATCTTTCTTTTCCCGGAACAACACTGGGGCCGCTACCCGGGGTCTAGCAGGTTGAATGAAACCACGTTCCAGATTTTTATCTGGAAACAATCTTAGCTCTTCCAATTCCCGTGGAGTCATTGAGTACAACTTTGGTTTCGGGAGCTTCACCCCAGGCAAAATCTCAATAGCACAGTCTGTTGGCCGGTGAGGTGGAAGCTCATCTGAGGCCTTCTCACTGAACACTTCTTTTAAATCCCAATACTCTTTGGGAATTTTCTCCTCCCATTTCACGGGCTCAGTACCTGTGGAAGCTATTTCAATTAGGTCCTCAGGCTTCGACTGGGATCTGGCCCCTCCTCTCGGTCACTGCTTTGTGCATATGCGCAACAACCCCTTCCTCCAGTTAACCTGGGGGTTCCATTTCCGGAGCCAGGGCAATCCCAGTATTAATGGTTGCTCCATCGCAGGAACCACAATAAAATGCAGGGTCTCATCATGCTCTCCCATGACCATTTCTATAGGTTCCGTGACAAAACATGCGGGGCAACCTCCAGCCACTGATCCATCTAGTTGGCAAAAGGAAATGGGCATCTTGAAAGGTTTTAGCTTTAAGCCCATTTTCTTCACTACTTCCGTGTTGATTATACATCTTGTGCACCCAGAATCTAACAGGGCTAGCATTTCCCCTTCGACCCCTGAATTGGGTACCCTCAACTTCACTGGAATGGTCATAGGACCTACGTTTGGACTTACCAGGAAGTCGTCTTTCAAGTCGAAATCCTTTTCCTCAGGGGTCACTGGGGTTTCTGATTCCTCTCCTGCGGGAAGGGCGACCTCTGTCATCTCTTTCAACTATAGTGCTGTTTCGCGAGGCTTCGCTGGGGATTTTTCAGGTTTCTTTCCTTCCTTTGGCACCCCCTTTGGCTCCAGTTTGACTCTGTAATTCACAGCCTGGTAACCTTCCTTCCTGCATCGAAAGCAGGCCGAGGGGTTGGGTCTTGCTGCCACGCCTCTCCTCTGAGATTTAGGAGCCTCTTGAGGATGTGGAGGGGAAAACTTTCTCCACCCATATTCTCCCCACCGTTTGCTTTGGGTTAAATCAATCTCCACTTCTTCTGCCAGCAAGTACCACATCTGCAAGTCATTGGGGTCTCTTCTAGCAATGCATCTCTGGTACACATCTTCATTTAAACCATCTTTAAACAGTTCTATCAGGGCTTCTTGGGGCCAACCTCGGAAATGGCTGGTTAACTGTCTAAATTCTTGGGTATAATCAGCCACAGACCTCTGCCCCTGTTTTATGGTTTTCATTCTAATTCAGGCCTTGCGCTCTGCCAGTGGATCCTCAAACCTAGCCCTCAGTGCAACCATGAACAGGTTGTAGTTCAGGTTGTAGTTCAGCAACTGAGGAGCATTATCATTATGCAAGGTCACCATCCACTCTGCCGCTATTCCCTCCAGAGCCCTGGTAACACACCTCACTTTGGCTGCTTCTAAGGGAAAGTCCTCCCCGTATTCTTCCATATGGCTCCAAACTTGAGCTAGGAAAAATCTCAACGTTTTGGGATCCCCCCCATATTTTACTTCTAACGGAGGCAGCCTAGGAGTTCTATGCCTTCTGGAAATCACACCTCCCACTGAAAGCCCTGGGGTTGCTGCTGGATCGGGTTGATTTATGGGAGAGGGAGCTGCTCTGCTTCTTCTGGCTGGGGCTACTTCCCCTCCTCCTTCATACCTTTGTGCAGCTTAGGGTTGTTCAAAGGCTTCATTCAGGAGTCTCCTGGCTTGATCCAGGAAGAGTTCCCTCTTTTCCTTCTCTTGCCAAGGCTCCTCTTTTCCACACCGGCAGGTAGTTGTGACCCCGAGGGGGGGGGTCCTTCTCCAATATCTTTCCAACCAACCTCCATCCTCTTCCAGACTGAGCTCTGCTAGCGATTGGGCTTCCTGCACCAGCACAGAATCTTGCCCTCCAATGGCTCCCGGATCCTCTTGGTCACTATTTGAAGATGATATAATGTCCAGGCCCCCTCAGAAGAAAATTGGGTATTCTCTCCGGGTGGAATGGGGGTTGAGATTCAGAATAATGTCAGGCAGAGCTCCATTCAAAATCCAGGAAAGAAATACTTAGACTCTTTAGGTTAGAGAAAAGATATCATTTACTGAAAGTGAAGTGGTAGCAACCAAAGAATTCTGAATCCTAGAAATTAGGCGCGCAATTCACATATACAAATTGATGGAAATGTTCCCACCCCCAATAGTTCAGATGACACTTCCAATGAGAAGTTGTGAATATGATCATGTGGGCATCTTCAGGTGATGATGAGACCTCTGTCCATTGACCTTGGCATATTTTGATAACGTGTTGCAGTTGCGCAGAGAAAAGAAAGCTAAGCGAGAAATAGAAACCTAACTCTATTGTATGCTTTCCCCCCCATTTACACAACAGAAGAATGTAACACCTCAAGCTCACTTCCCAGACCTATCCCTTCCCCCCCCCCCCCCCCCCCCCATTTCTTATGACAGCCGAAAGATGCAAAGCAATAGTAGAAGATCTTGAAGGCTGACATTCGTCCTCTTTGCCATGGTCGATGCTGACTACAAGTTAATGTACATCGATGCTTCAGGCAATGGCTCATCTTCAGATGCCCAGGTATACAATGCCAGTGACCTCAAGGAGGGGCTGGAAGGCAACCTCATCATAGGCTTC
Source organism: Laticauda colubrina (assembly GCA_015471245.1). NCBI lineage: Eukaryota > Metazoa > Chordata > Lepidosauria > Squamata > Elapidae > Laticauda > Laticauda colubrina. The sequence goes on from BLBF01000082.1 coordinate 112,057, forward strand.
CCAGATCCAGAACCCTGCCCAACGACACGCAAGATGTGCCCTACTTCATCGTGGGGGATGGTGCCTTCTCCTTCAGAACCTACCTCATGAAGCCCTACACTTCCAGATGCCTCACCCATGAAGAGAGGATCTTCAACTACAGGCTGTCCAGAGCAAGGCGGTTGGTGGAGAACGCCTTTGCCATCCTGGCCTACAGGTTCCAGGTACTCCTCACCACCATGCAGCATTGCCCAGAGACCGTGAGGAGGATCGTGGAAGCTTGCTGCGTCTTGCACAATCTCATGCGCACCTGCTACCCAGTCTTGCAGAACAGGCTTGTGGACCTCCAGCAAGGCAATGGGGACATGGAGCCTGGGTAATGGAGACAAGGGCAAAACCTGATAGACACTGAGGATGTGCAAGGCCCCAACAGAGCCTCACGTGAAGGGAAGAAGCAGCGCAACCTCCTGAGACCCTGGTGCAACTCCCCAGCTGGAGCAGTGGAGTGGCAAGACAGGATGACAGATAATTAATGGGTGCTTCCTTCAGCCTGTCTCATCACACGGATGAGATTGGGCCATGTATGTTGGGTGGGCCTACAATGAACAGGGCATTTAATAAAGAGTTGTGTTTTTGTTGACATGTGTGGATGATTATTACATTATTATTGATAATAAAGGGCCATAGGTGTGCACCTGGGAGGGTGGACCATACAGTCCCACCATGCTTGCACTGGAGGTTTATCTATCCCACAGCTATTACCCATCCCAAAGGTATCCCTGCCCATACCAAAGGTATCTTAACCCATCCCACAAGCATGCAAAGGCTTAAACCAATTCTAAAAGTTTCTACCAAGACTTTATTACAAAAAAGAAATGAAGCAAGTGTGTGAAGCAAAGATAAACTTTATTGAACAACAAGCTGTAAAAGAAAAATGACCCAAGTCAAGTGTCCAAATAAAGTCTATAGGTAGCCACCCAGTCTTTGGCAGTCTTCACAGTCACTCGGAGGTATGCCCAGTCTCAGGGGTGAAGGGTCCAGGTGCTGTGGAGGTGGTTGCTGCTGCAGTGCTGGTCTGAAGCCCCACTGGGTTGCCTGGCCCTGAGAGGACAACAGGTGACAGCTGGCTCAGACCCATGATGCTGAGAGGTCCTTCCTCCATGCCATGGGGTGTCAGCCCCAGTACTGATGACAGATGTACTGAGGCCAGGCTTGGCTTTTTGGTGGAGGAAGGAGTAGTGTAGTGGGGCTGTCTGATTTGCAGCTGGGTGAGGACTGGCGTGGGTGGCATCATTGTCATCGGTGGCATCATTGTTGTGGGTGGCAACAGTGTCATCCGATGACTCTGTGCCTGGACTGGGAAGGGCTGCTGCCTGTGCTGCTGGACCTCCTGGTAGCCGAAGCCTTGGTAGGTGAGGGGCTGTGGGAAGCCTTGGATTGGGAGGTACATCACCTGGGGTGGAGGTGGAGGAGCAGACCTGGACTGGGTGGGAGCAGGTTCCTCTGGATCTGGAGGGTTGTGAAGCAGCTCGGTGATCCGGTCCTTCACCACCTGGTACTGGGGTTCCTCCATGTCCCTGAGGGTCTGGTTGACATAGGTGAGGAAGGGCTGGCAGTTGGAGGATGAGGAGTCGGTGTGGACCAGCTGAGAGAGGAGATCTATGCTGGTGCGGATGGTGTCCCTGATCTCCAGCAGGACAGTGTGGCTCTGCCCCTCCTGCTGTCTGGCTCTCTGCCTTTCTGTGGAGGTGGAGCTGGGGCGGGGGTGCATGCAGCTACGGCTGTGGTGGATGCGACATCTCCTTTCTCCCACTGCACCAGAGAGTCCTCCACGCACTCCACCACAGTTACAACACCTGTCCGTGGGTTCTCCGCCATGGCACGCTCCACAGAAACCTGCCTGGAGACAGGGACTGACTCTCGGCTGGAAGAGGATTGGCTCTCAGCAGGCTGCCGGAGAGAGAGTGTTGTGAGAGGGGCTCCTGGTGCTCCTCGGTGGCGGACCTCACCCTCCAGGAAGCTGCACTTGGCCATAACGTAGGTCTCTCTGTCCATCAGCTTAACTGTGGCCTGGCCAGATTTCTCAGGTGCAGCTTCCCGTACCAGGTGTGCATGTGCTTCCAGCAGCTGAGGAGCACCTCCAAAGTGTAGCCCAGACTCTCCGCCTTCTCTCTCCAAGAAGCCTGCTTCCTTTTGGTGTCCTTGTAGAGATGGTGTCCCTTCCGCCACAGATAGTCATTCTCTCTCAGCCACTCCAGCACCTCATCCTCGTGTTCCTCCACAATATAGCATTGCCTCCTCTCCCGTCCCCGCATACGCCTCTTCCTCCCTTTGGTAGGACCATATGGGCCCTCATCAGAGGGGCTCGCATATAATACGGTCTGCTCCTCCATACCAGCAGCAGCAGCAGCAGCAGGATCATCATCTTCATCATCATCATCATCATCACCAGCAGGATAATCATCATTATCATCATAATCATCTTCATCATCATCATCAGCAGCAGGATCATCATCATCATCATTAGCTGCAGCAGCAGCAGCAGCACCAGCAGGACCAGGATCAGCAGCAGCAGAATAAGCACCAGCAGCGCCAGCAAGACCAGGAGCTCGAGCAGGACCAGGAGCACGAGCAGGACGAGCAGGACGAGCAAGACCAGGAGCATGAGCAGGATGAGCAGGACAAGCAGGACCAGCAGGACCAGAAGCAGCTTCATCAGAGTAAGCACCATCAGAAGCACCACTGCCAAGAGCAGCTTCAGCAGAGTAAGCACCAGCAGAAGCACTACCATCAGGAGCAGCTTCATCAGAAGCTCCAGCACCAGAAGAGGGAGCCCAAGCTGCAGAAGCCCCAGCAGAAGCAGAGTCAGGGACAGGGGGCAGGAGGGTGGCCCTGTCCCTCTTGCCAGGGATGGCGGCAGGTTGCTGAGGCTTTCGCTTCTTCCCCATGGTTGTGGGGTTTCTGGCTGGCAGGGAGGCTGGCAGGAAGGCTGGCAGGCACCAAGGCTGGCAGGAAGACTGGCACCAAGGCTTGCAGGAAGGCTGGCACCAAGGCTGGCAGGAAGACTGGCAGGAAGGCTGGCAGGAAGACTGGCAGGAAGGCAGGCACCAAGGCTGGCAGGCAGGCTGGCTGGCAGGGGGGCTGGAAGGCAGGCTGGCAGCAAGGCTGGCCAGCAGGCAGAGAGCAAGGCTGGCAGGGAGGCTGGCCAGGAGGCTTGGAGGCAGTCTGGCAGGAAGGGCAGGCAAGGACTCGATGGATCTGGCAGCAGGTCTTTCCTCCGAATGCTGGCCATGTGCGAGGTGCTTCCCTTTATATCCGCATGGCTTACCCAATGCATCCCCCCCGCATGCGCAATTAACGCTCGGCATCCCTTCGGCTTCTGCTGTGCATCCGCTAGGCTTCCACTCAGCACCCGCTTCATCCGCTGTGCATCCGTTGTATCCGTTCCGCATCCGCTTTGCTGAGGTCCCTCGGAAGCCTAGCGGATGTGCCATCCGTTCCCATCCGCTTCCATCCACTGGGCTTCCATTCCGCATCCACTTTCCATCCACCCTGCGTCCTCCCCGCGTCCGTTCCTTTCCGTGTTATCCGCTCTGGTTATGCAAATTTTTGCACCTTTTGAGAGCGGATAACAACGGATGGAACATTTTGCTCGTCCATTGTTTCCTTTTTACATACGTTTTGGATCCGTTGGGCAGTATGACAGGGCCTTTAGCTTCCTGCAACCTTTTTAACTCTATTCTGGCTTTTTTACCGTCCTGTAAATGTTTCAGTTTCATTCTTTTTAAATAATCAAAAATTTATTCTCTAATCTTATTGGTATTGTATGAAATAGGAAAAGCAATTTTGGCAGTATATTCATTTTCATGGCAGCTGTTCTCTCTATTATAGATTATTAAATATTCTTCCATCTTTCTAAGTCTAATTTAATTTGATACATTAGTTTTATGTAATTGTCCTCTTTTATCATTGCACCCCTGGCTGTTAAACAGATGCTTAAGTATCTGTTTATTAAAGAAGTACCTTCTTTACTATCTGCAATCCTTTTTTCTGTTCTTTTTTTTTTTCACAACATTTTTAATTATTACCTTAGTTTTTTCCTTGTTTATTTCCATCTCAGCCATCTCTCTATATTCCTCAATTTTTACTATCAATTTTGGACCCGATTATATTGGTTCTTCTTACATAAAAAGTAGATCATCAGCAAAGGCTTGCAATTAAGTTTTTTTATTTTTAAATTTCCATTCCTTTTATTCCTGGGTGCTTTCTAATATTGTTGCAGCAGATCCTGTTTCCAAATCAGGACACAAGACCACGAAAGGTTGGAGAATACAGGTTTATTTTGCTCAAAAGGTTCAGAGCATTCACGTGACAAATTCTGAACCCCTGGCTCTTCCTTAGACATCACTTTTATACATAATATGACCTCAAGGTTGGCTGGGGCATTCCTTTTATTAAGTTTTACTAAAATAAGGATTTATAACATACATATAGAGCAAAGGAGAAGTGCATTGATTTCTCAATTATCTTCAACTGTTATTTTTCATATCCATCCTTGATTCCGGGAACATAGCTGGTTCCTTATTCCAGTAACTTTATGGTTTTACACAATATTGTTGTTTTTAAGCAAAGCTCAGAGTCAGGGGACTTCTGCTAAATGAATACATATTTTCTGTGTAATTTTCCAGCCTGTTTCAATATGTCTAGTTAACACATCTAAAGTTAAGATAAATAATAAAGGCGATAGCAGACAGCCTTGTCTTGTTTCCTTTTTTATATTGAAGTTTTCTGTCACATATCCAATCACCATCACTTTAGCTTTCTGTAATGTATAAATTGCTTTTATCCTCTCTGAACATTTTCACCAAACTCTATAGATTTTAGTTGTTGCAACATGAATTACCAGTTGATATTATTGAATGCTTTTCGGGAATCTACAAAAATTAAGGCTAGTTGTTTTTCATTATGCTTTTCATAATATTTCAGCATATCCAGAATTATTCTTACATTTGGATCAGAAAGGGTTCCTGCCTCAGAGACAAATTTGAAATAATGTAAGAACAATTTGGATATTATCCATTCCTAAACTGTTACATAAATACAGCAAAAAGCTGATTACCATTTTATGAAGACATAGTTCTCCTAGTAATACAGGATATCAGTTTTGGATTTGTGCAAATGCAAAATGTATTGAGTTTGTGAATCTTGTACATTTATCTCCATTTTAAAAAAGGCTGGCCATTATTTGAGCAGATACCCTTGTATGGGCTTTAAGTAATAAATCATATTAGTTGAACTTGATTATGCATGGAGCTATATTTTTTCTGCCTGACATTGATTTCCACTCCAAATATTTTTTTGGGAAACAACAGAAACAACCAATATTTCATCTGACTTACAAACAGAATCAGTGTCTGACCACTGAACAGTTGACTCCTGAACTGTGTGTCCAATTTGTGCAATGTTGCAGCACTCCAATTATTATAACAAATGCAGAATTAGGAGCTATTTGTACCCTTTGCTCCTCTGACACCAGCTGCATCCTCAGTACTACAATCTGTGTTGCAAAGGAGTCATGGAAGCTCACCAGAAAGATTCAGAGAAGAATCAGAATGGACAAGAACCTTCAAAGCATAAGGAGAATTGTTTGTGAGAACCTGAGCAATGCAATTCCCAATCCACCAATCATGAATCCTCTTCATTCTGAGTCTATTGATGGCCTCAACAACTCATTCAGAATTTACATCACCTAAGTAATGCTTTAATTATGGATCACTATCACAAGTTTAGAGACATTTTCAGGAGTCACTTCAGAAATCTGATAGGGATATGATAATAACTCACCGAATCCATTAGCTCAAGTAATAGAAAGGTTGGACTGTGTATGTAGCAAATACAAGTTGATCACAGTCGACCTAGAGTAAAATAAGGCATTTGTCATTGCATTTTTTGGATGGGGAATGGATGACCAAATTGGCATTGAAATCATAAGGCAAGGGCATCAAAAGATACTGGACCAAATCTACTATATCTGTATTATCATAGACTCATGCTTAGAAGTGCTTCAAAGCCAGCTGGAAATGGTTGGTGAGCAATTAAGAAATGTGAGGAAAGAAATGGATGACTCCTTGGTATATCTGGAAATGGACAAGGCTGAAGCATATCTGAGATTCCAAAATATAGTGGAATCTAAAGAAGAGGATTTAGAACAAGTGATGGCAAGAATACTAGCAGACCGATTGGAAAAAGATAAGGACAATATTCTGAGAGTTAGATGAAGTATACAGAGTGAGCACAAATTGTGCAAGATGACATAAACATCCAAAAGAAGTCCATGTGAGATTTGCCAGAAGGAAAGTTTGAGATATTATATATAAAATCTCAAGAGAAGAAACAATTAAATATAAAGGAAAAGAAATCTTGGTGCTTAAACAAATCCCAAGAAGAGTGAGAGAGCAGAGGCAAGATTATAAATTCTTGGCAACCAATTAAACCAAAAAGGCATCATATTCAGATGGCTAATTCCATAGGGAATGCAAATCTCATGGGGAGAAAGAAAAATTAAAGTAGACTCCATGGAAAAAGGCCAGGAATTATATGAACAATTGGTAGGCCCTGAAGAATGAGTTAGGTAATGGACAAAGAAAACAAAATATTATCAATTAACATAAATGGCCTAAATTCTAGGATAAAAAAGAAAAGAATATTAGCCAAATTAATTAAACAAAATGCAGATATAATATGTTTACAGGAAACTCATATAAGGAAAGAAGAAGAAAAATATCTAAAATGCCCCAAGCTAGGAAATTTGTATACGTCATCAGCAGATTTTAGAAAAAAGAAAGGAATAGCAGTATATGTGAAAGATGACATGAAAGCAGAGCCAATTTGAACAGACCCCAATGGAAGAATTCTGGTGTTACAAATTTGGATTAAATCAATCCCAATTCTACTAGTGGTAATTTTTGCCCCTAATGATAACGAAAATGAATTTTTTAAACACTTACAAAGAAAAATAGTGGAATTAGAAAAAAGGAATATCTGTATCTTGGGGGATTTCAATGCTATTGTGGACCACCAGAAAGTTCACAGTTGTGCGGGGGAGGAGGAGAAGAAAAAAAGAGACTTACCAAAAACACGTGAGGAAATGATGGTTGAACTCAATTTGATAGACATGTAGAGGAAATTAAACCCTGAGAAAAATCAATTCACATTTTACTCTAATCCTCACCAATCATGGACACGAATCGATATGGTGTGGATGAATGGTGATCTAGTAAATGAATTAAAAGAGATTGAAATTTTACCAAACGAATGGGCAGATCACAATCTGATTCAAATAGTGTGGAAAGGTAGGAAGAAACCAAAGAAAATACACAGCTAATTTAAGAGAAAAAATTTATGAATAGACTTGACGAGGAATTAGATTATTTTTTAAAAGAAAATAATAATGACGCAACCATGAAACAGAATATTTGGGATACAATGAAGGCAAAAATTAGGCAGAACAATATCATACACCTCTAAAAGAAATAAAGAAAAATATGCCCAACAAAATAAATTAAAACAAAGAATCAAAGAATTAGAAATTCAGCTGCAAAACACCCCAAAATATTATAAATTGAAAAAACAGATGATAATAACTAAACATAAATTAAATTTAATAGAACAAGAAGGAATGGCTTCAAAGTTGAATACAGCCAGACAGATATTTTTTGGGACAGGCCAATAAACCAGGAAGGTGGTTGGCCTACAAACTTAAAAAAGAAAAACAAAAAAGATTGATCTACCAATTAATAGATGAGAATGGGGATGCCCAATAAGGAATAGAACAGAAAAAAGAAATTGCATGTAAATTTTTTGAAGATCTTTATAGAAAGAAGGAGGAAAATGAGGACATGATAAGAAATTATTTGGCTATTACTAAAGATAAAATAATCAAGGAGGAGATGAAGGAAATGTTAACTAGAGACATTAAGTGGCCCAAGTTAAAAACAGCAATAGAAAACCAAAAGAACAAAAAAATCCCAGGACCTGATGGAATACCGGGGGAATTTTATAAGAAAATAGAAGAACAAGAAGGACCTCTCAGGGTGGAAGTATATAATGAGGTCCTACTTGCAGTAAGAATGCCAGATTCATGGTAGGAGACACTGATATTGTTGATTCCGAAAGAAGATTCAGATTTATGACTTATACAAAATTATAGACCAATTTCCCTGTGAAATACTGATTATAAAATATTTACCACAATTAGAGCAAATAGATTAAAAAAAATATTGAATGAATATATACATGAAGACCAAAATGGATTTCTTCCCAATAGACAAATTAGGAATAATTTAAGAATAGTACTAAATGTTTTGAAATACTACGAAGCCCACCCGGAAAAACAAATTGCCCTTGCATTCTTAGATGCACAGAAGGCCTTTGATAATCTAAACTGGCAATTCCTCATCCAACAAATTAAAGCCCATGTCACACTGAACCAACGGATGCAAAGAGGATGTAAAACGGACAAAAAACCTTGCCATCCATTCGAAAACGCGATGTACTCACTGCCTCCGTTTTGCTTCCTCTCTATCCGTCCTGCATCTGTTTATGGATGTTTCATCCGCTCCAAAAGTTTTGGGCTGCCTAAAACTTTTGCACGGAAAACGTATCCAGTTCGTACATTCTGCATCCGCTACGCATCCGCTACGCATCCGTTACGCATCCGTTATGCATCCGCTATATCCGGTAGGCGTCCGCTACGCATCCGCGTAACTCCATCCACCCGGACGCAGGGAGGAAGCGGAACAGATGCAGAACGAATGCAGAACGGATGCCTAGCGGATGCAGAACAGAAACAAAGCGTTTAAAACGGAAAAAATGTTCGTGTAGGGGACCGATCTCGGATATTAAGGATGTCTGCAGGATGCCTAGAGGATCCCTAGAGGATGCCTAGAGGATGCAAAGGGACACCTACGCTGCCTATAAAAGGGGGGAGCAACTCGTCTGCATCTCACTTTCAGAACAGCAGCCCAGCGGTGCGGACCTCTGCAGCCTTCATCTGGATTTTCCTCTTCCACAGCATCCAGTCATGTCCACCGTGGATTGCAACAAAGTCCTTGGGCAGCCACCATCGTTCTGCAACAGTGCAAAGCCATCTGCAGGCTCTGTGAACTCTATTGCGAGAAGAAAAGGAGCCACCCAAAAAGAGTCTGGATCCGAAGATGGTTCACCAGAACAGCAGAGGATGGACTGTACAACAAGCTGATGGTGGAGCTCAGGAACGAAGACAGTCGGGAGTTTCAGAACTTCATGAGGATGCCTCCAGCCATGTTTGACAAAGTTGTTCAGTGGCTGACACCCAGTTTGACCAAGGCAAACACCAGCTTCCGGCACAGCCTGGAACCTGGGCTCAAGGTGGCACTCACTCTGCGCCACCTGGCCTCAGGGACCTCCTACAGTAGCATGCAGTATGGCTGGAGGGTGCCATCCAACACCATCAGCATTGTGGTCAGAGAAGTGGTACAGGCCATCATCAAAGAATACAAGGAGGAGCTCCTCCAGTACCCCCCCACTGAAGAAGGATGGAAGAAAGTGCCAGAGCAGTGGTATCAGAAGTGGAACTTACCACACACCGTTGGAGCCATAGATGGCAAGCACGAGGCCTGCAAAGCTCCAACCAACTCAGGGTCCACTTATTTCAACTCCAAGGGCTTCTTCAGCATCATCCTCTTTGCCATGGTCGATGCTGACTACAAGTTCATGTACATCGATGCTTCAGGCAACGGCTCATCTTCAGATGCCCAGGTATACAACACCAGTCACCTCAAGGAGGAGCTGGAATGCAACCTCATCATGGGCTTCCCAGATCCAGAACCCCTGCCCAACGACACACAAGATGTGCCCTACTTCATCGTGGGGGATGACGCCTTCTCCCTCACAACCTACCTCATGAAGCCCTACACTTCCAGACTCCTCACCCGTGAAGGGAGGATCTTCAACGACAGGCTGTCCAGGGCAAGATGGGTGGTGGAGAACGCCTTTGGCATCCTGGCCAACAGGTTCCAGGTGCTTCTCACCGCCATGCAGCATTGCCCAGAGACCGTGAGGAGGATCATGGAAGCTTGCTGCATCCTGCACAATCTCATGCGCACCCACTACCCAGTCTTGCAGAACAGGCTCATGGACCTCCAACAAGCCAACAGGGACATGGAGCCTGGGGAATGGAGGCAAGGGCGAAACCTGATAGAGACTGAGGATGTGCAAGGCCCCAACAGAGCCTCACATGAAGCGAAGAAGCAGCGCAACCTCCTGAAACACTGGTGCAACTCCCCAGCTGGAGCAGTGGAGTGGCAAGACAGGATGGTAGATGCTTAATGGATGCTTCCTTCAGCCTGTCTCATCACACGGATGAGATTGGGCCATGTATGTTGGGTGGGCCTACAATTAACAGGGCATTTAATAAAGAGTTGTGTTTGTGTTAAAATGTGTGGATGATTATTACATTATTATTGATAATAAAGGGCCAAAGGTGTGGCAGCTGGGAGGGTGGACCATACAGTCCCACTATGCTTGCACTGGAGGTTTATCTATCCCACAGCTATTACCCATCCCAAAGGTATCCCTGCCCATCCCACTGCAACTCCTCCCACAAGCATGCAAAGGCTCAAACCATTTCTAAAAGTTTCCATCAAGACTTTATTAAAAAAAAGAAATGAAGCAAGTGTGTGAATCATAAATCGACTTTATTAACAACAAGCTATAAGACAAAAATGAGTCTCTGGCACTCCTCTTGGTCGCTCAGTCTCAGGGGTGAAGGGTGCAGGTGCTGTGGAGGTGGCTGGTGCTGGAGTGCTTGTCATCAGCTCCTCCAGAAGCAGAAGCAGCAGAAGCCCCAGAAGAGCGAGCCCATGCTGCAGAAGCCCCAGCAGAACCAGAGTGAGGGCCAGGGGGTGGGATGGTAGCCCTGTCCCTCTTGCCAGGGCTGGCAGCAGATGGCTGAGGCTTGCTGTGCTTCTGCATGGTTGTGGGGTTGCTGGCTGGCCGGGAGGCTGGCAGGAACCAAGGCTGGCAGGAAGGCTGGCAGGGAATCAGGCACCAAGGCTGGCAGGGAGGCAGGCACCAAGGCTTGCAGGCAGGCAGACAGCAAGGCTGGCAGGCAGGCTTGCAGGGAGGCTGGCAGTCAGGCTGGCAGGCAGGCAGGCACCAAGGCTGGCAGGAAGGCTGGCACCAAGGCAGGCACCAAGGCTGGCAGGGAGGCAGGCACCAAGGCTGTCATAAAGGCTGGCAGTCAGGCAGGCACCAAGGCTGGCAGGCAGACATGAACCAAGGCTGGCAGGCAGACTGGCTGGCAGCAAGGCTTGCAGGCAGGCTGGCAGCAAGGCTTGCAGGCAGGCTGGCAGCAAGGCTGGCAGGGAGGCTGGAAGCAAGGCTGGCAAGTAGACATGCAGGCAGGACAGGCAAGGCAGTCGATGTGTCTGGAAGCAGGTCTTTCCTCTGAATGACAACCTGCTTCTGAGCTGCTTCCATTATATCAGCGGGGCTGACGCAATGCATCCCCACCGCATGCGCAAGTAACCCCAGGCATCCGCTAGGCTTCCGCTGTGCACCCACTAGGCTTCCGCTCTGCATCTGCTTCATTCACTGTGCATCTGCTGTATCCGTTCCGTGTTCGCTTTGCTGAGGCCCCCCGGAAGCCCTGCGGTTGCACCATCCGCCCCCATCCGCTTCCATCCACTGGGCTTCCATTCCGCATCTGCTTTGAATCCACCCTGCGTCCTCCCCACGTCCATGTTATCCGCTCCGGTTATGCAAAATTTTGCCCCTTTTGAGAGCGGATAACAATGGATGGAACATTTTGCTCGTCCGCTGTGTCCTTTTTGCATCCGTTGGGCGGTGTGACATGGGCTTTACACTTTGAATTTAGGCACTAAATTTGAAAACATTGTGATTACAATTTATGATTCACAAAAGGTGAATATGATAATTAATGGAGAGTACACATGCTCAATAAAAATAGAGAAAGGAGTTAGGCATGGATGCCCACTATCTCTCCTGCTCTTCATATTATCTTTGGAAACATTGCTTACAAAAATTTAGACTGAATCCAGGAAAAAAAGGACTACAAATTAAGAAAGAAGAATATAAACAGTCATTTGCAGATTATATGGTATTTTTCATAGAGGAACCAATTGAAACAAGTCAAGAACTATTGAAATAGTTAGATCAATTTGGGAAAGTTGCAGGACTTAAAATTAATAGGGAAAAAACAAAATTAATAACTAAAAATTTAAAAGAAAAACAAAAATTAAAATTGGAAAGGATAATGGGATTACAAACAGTGAAAAAAGTTAAATACTTAGGAATTTGGTTGACGACTCAATGCAAAACGCTAATCGAAAATAATTATAATAAATTATTACAGCAAGTTAAAAAAGATTTAGAGGTATGGGTTAAATTGCAAATCTCCTTATTAGGGAGGATTGCAACTGTAAAAATGAACATTTTGCCCAGATTTATTTACTTATTCCAAACAATACCAATAAAAATAAACAAAAAAATATTTTGTGGAACTTAACAAGATATCACCAAATTTGTTTGGCAAGGGAAAAAAACTGAGGATAAACTTAAAGGCAATGCATGATATGAAGAGGAGGGGAGGTATGGCACTCCCAATTAGGAATTATACTATAGTGCAGCCTCCTTACTTTGGTTGAAAGAGTGGGTAAATTTGTTGAATAAAAGAATCTTATTTCTAGAAGGCCATGACTTACAAAGGGGATGGCATACATTTTTATGGGACACTGGAAAAATTAAGGTGAAATATTTCCACAGACATATAAATAGAGATTCTTTATTGGCTAATTGGAACAAAAAAATTTTTTAAAAAATGTTATCTAAAAATCCCAATCTGGATCTCAGTGATGGAGGCAATGATATATCCATATAATCTAGATTTTAATAAAATGATAAAATACAAAGACCTTCTTGATGTGCAAGGAACTTTAAAATCATGGCAAGATCTCCAAGAACAAGGGCTATAAGTTGGCTAGTGGGCTTACCTGCAAATTCAAAATAGATGTAGCTAGGACAAGAAAAAGTTTGGAATTTATGCTAAGCTACAAAAATTAGACAAAATCCTATTAGAACCAGAAAAAAAATATGACAAATTTTTATAATTATTTATTAGAGATAAAATTAGAAGAGGAAGTAGTCAAAGGCAGCATGATAGCTTGGAGTAGAAACATAGGACGTTGCATTACATTATTAGAATGGGGATAGGTCTGGACAAGGAATAATAAAATTACAAAATCAGCAACATATAAAGGAAATGCTAATAAAATGTTCTATAGATGGCATCTCCACCCTCGAAAATAGCAAAAATGTCTCCTAACATGAATCCAAATTGCTGGAAATGTTAAAAAAAAAACATAGAACATTCTTTCACATTTGATGGTCCTACATTGAAGCCCAAAGATACTGGCACAGAATAAAAAAATGTTAGAGGAAATAATGGCGGAGCAAATTGAATTAAAACCAGAATTCTTCTTATTGGGGATATTTAATAGACAAATTTCTAAAAAAGTCAAATATATAATACTGCACATTCTTACTGCAGCCAGAATAACCTTTGCACAGTGTTGGAAACAAGCAGATATTCCAACAGAGGAAATGGTCATTCAGAAAATAACAGCCTGTACAGAGATGGATAGGTTAACCTTAACACTTAAGGAAAAAGAAACATCAGAATACTATGGAAGCTGGGAATGCTGGTATGAATGGATAGAACAAAAATAGAAAATATATTGGAATATTATGTAAAATGTAAAAGAGGTAGTAATTATATATTTGCAACAAGATGTATTTGTAAATATATCACCAATATTGATAATAAACAAGGAACCATGGACTGTCAATGATAGAATTGCTCGGGTTTTTAAATCATCTTATTATTTTTTCTTTTTTTTCTGTGTGTTGTGTATGTGTTTGTTTGACATTTTAGTTGTATAATTAATAAAGTTTGTTTTAAAAGCAAAAAAAAAAAGAAGTGCTTCAAAGCCAATTTGGATGTCAGAGATATCTGATATCACATATTAGCTATTCAGCCTCATCTCCCTTATTGCTGCAAAGGATTGAGTCATGGAGAGTAGCCCACAGAAATAGGAGCCATAAAGAGTTCACCCGCTACTGAAGAAAGATACAGGTGTGGAGAGCTATCACTATGTTTTTTACTTGGGAGATTCTGGGTATGTAGTGAGAATGTGCCCAACCAGGGTCTCCAGAAGAAAGACCTCCAACCAAGTCATGGGAATTTATTATGTTAAACACAGAAGCCATGACCAGGGAAAACAAAACAAAACACAAGAGTTCACAAAAGGGATATTCAAACATAAAAGAGAGAGCAATACTATGAATATGCATTGCTGAAAATGTATATTGACTTGATCCTCTCAGACAAATATAAACAAGGGACTGCAGTGTCAGTGGCTTCTAGGACAAGAACCTTTGAGTTGAGTAGAAACAATACTTCACAAAATTTAAAAGTTGACCCAATTATGTGGTCACCTCTGCAAATAGCAGTCGGCCATCATACTAAACTGTTAACCCTGTTATATCACCAGCTACGTTCACTTTCAGACGAACTTGGGATCAGAGTCCTTGAAACATCAAATCCCATTATAAATTGGAGGATGGAACTGTGTCTTTTGCGACTCCAAATTACCAACTTGTCCAAGTACAAGCAGCAGGCCAGAAAATCCATCGCTGACAGGGCACCCCAAAGGGGGAGGAACCAAGTTACCAGTTAAATGCACATATTTTCCAGATGTTTTTGGGGAGGAAGAAGAAATCTTCCACATATAGTGACAATTGTGCTATAGAACTGGTCTTGGGGGGTGGCGCTAAAATTCTACTTAGATAAAATACCCATGTCAGCTAAGTGATGCCCCAGTTCAATGCACTGGATCAAAACAAATAAAACCTTCAAATAGTTTTAGGGATAACTGAGGAATGACCTCCAAGGAGCCCCACCAGATAATGGATCCTTAATTAGGGGACAGAATAGTAGTACCCCCTCTTTGATATTCTGGTCTGCTGCTTGTTTATTAGCTTTGCCATGATGACTAAAGAGCAAAGCATGAAAAATGGTTGCTGGAATTAGGTACATCTAATTTAATGAAAAGTAGGACTAGTAGTGACATTATAGCAATGTTACAATATCTCAGGGGTTGCCATAAAGATGAAAGTGTCAACCTATTCTCCAAAGCACCTGAGGGCGGGAAACAAGTAATGGATGGAAACCTATCAAGGAGAGAAGCAACCAAGAACTGAGGAGAAATTTCCTGACAGTGAGAATGTTAATCAGTTGAATGACTTCCCTCCAGAAATTGTGGAAGTTGTGGAGCACTGAAGTTTTTTGAAAAGCGACTGGACAACTGTTTGTCTGAAATGGTATAGGGTTTCCTGCCTGAGCAGGGGGTTGGACTAGAAGACCTCCAAGGTCCCTTCCAACTCTGTTATTCTGTAGAACTAATAAAGGTGGAATATACTGTAAAAATTAAATTAAAATAATAAAATAAAAATAAAGTAAAATAAAGATAAAGTAAAGTAAAACAAATCTGATGTGGAGAATTAGAAGATTAGAAGACAAAATGTGCAATAACTTGACATAAATTCAGTTCAATTTGTAACTTGAATATTGAAGTGAACATTTCCATGCCATCAATAATAGGCTTATTGTTATTCTTTATTAAAATTCCCATAAATTCTTTGGAGTGGACTCAGCCAGCTGGGTCAATTTGGTAGAAAGCTTTTTTTAACCTCTTTTTGATTTTACATACAAAGAACTGCTAGGAATTCTAGGTTCAATGGATTACCTTTACTTCCTTCCTTTCTTCCTTCTTTGCTTCCTTCCTTCCTCTCTGACATCTAACAACTCACTACCCAGCCCTAGTACATATATTAACAAAATTTTTGGTTTTACAGCCTTCTTAATAGCCTCATCTGGATCTCTGAGGAAATTTTCAGTACTCACTATCTATAAGCATAATTTGCTTGGAAGTTGAACTTTTGAGTCCACAATGAAAGTCTGGAAAAAGAGAAAATATCACAGAAGATGGTTTCCTTCCTCTATTGGGAAGCTAATGAAAAATTGTTCTTCCTGGCCTTTTGCTCCCTTGCATATGACAATTGATTGGCTTTCTAATATATTCCAGAATTAACTACATATCTACATAACCATGCCCTCAATGTACTAGAATAGAATAGAATAGAATAGAATAGAATAGAATAGAATAGAATA
>BLBF01000082.1:128336-197558 GCA_015471245.1 Laticauda colubrina
TAGAATAGAATAGAATAGAATAGAATAGAATAGAATAGAATAGAATAACATGGGTTGGATGAGACCTTGGAGGTCTTCTAGTCCATCCCCCTGTTTAGGCAGGAAACCCTACACCACTTCAGCCCAGTCTCTTCTTAAAAACATCCACTGTTGGAGCATTCACAACCTCTGGAAGCAATTTTTTCCACTGATTAATTTTCTAACTGTCAGAAAATTTCTCCTTATTTCTAAGTTGCTTCTCTTCTTAATTAATTTCCATAAATTGCTTCTTGTCCTACTCTTAGGTGCTTTGGAGAATAGTTTGACCCTTTCATCTTTATGGCATCCCCTGAGATATTGGAACACTGCTACCATGTCACCCCTAGTCCTTTTCATTAGACTAGACATACCAAGTTCCTGCAAACTTTCTTCATATATTTTAGCCTCCAGTCTCCTAATATGTTTGTTGCTCTTCTCAGCACTCTTTCTAGGGTCTCAACGTTTTTTTACAACATGGTGCCCAAAACTGAATGCTGTATTCCAAGTGTGGCCTTTCCAAGGCATTATAAAGTGGTATTAACACTGCACGTGATCTTGATTCTATCCCTCTGCTAATGCAGCCCAGAACTGTGTTGGCTTTTGTGGCAGCTGATACATACTGCTGGATAATATTTAAATGGTTTTCCACTATGACTCCGAGATCTCTCTCAAAGTTACTACAATTGAACAATGTACTATATATACTGTATATGTGCATTTGCTTTTTTTTTGCCTAAATGTAGAACCTTACTTTTTTTCATCTTTGAATTTCATTTTGTTAGATGGTGCCCAATGTTCAGGTCAGTCAAGGTCCTTCTAAATCTTAAGCCCATCTTCTGGAGTGTTGGCTATTCCTGCCAGCTTGGTGTTATCTGCAAATTTGATGAGTTCACCATCTGTCCCATTGTCCATGTCATTGATGAAGATGTTTTTGAAATTTTTTACTATTTTTTTACTCCTTAATTATATATTACAGCAGCACAGAAATTGTCTCTGCTCTAACACAGAAAATTAAACTGAGAGACAAAGTTTTTAAATCTAAAGCCCCTGTCACACTGTACCAATGGATGCAAAGAGGATGTAAAATGGACAAAAAAGCTTGCCATCCGTTGGTTAATGCGATGTATCCGTTCTGTACTCACTGCCTCCATTTTGCTTCCTCTCTATCCATCCAGCATCCATTTATGGATGTTTCATCTGCTCAGAAAGTTTTGAGCTGCTAAAAACTTTTGCGTGGAAAATGTATCCAATTTGTCCATTCTGCATCCGCTAGGAATCCGCTAGGCATCCATTCTGTATCCGTTACACATCCGCTATATCCGCTATATCCGCTATATCCGCTAAGCATCCGTTCCGCATCTGCGCAACTCGCATCGGCTCGGACGCAGGGAGGAAGCAGAACAGACGCAGAACAGATGCAGAATGGATGCAGAACAGATGCAGAACGGATGCCAAGCGGAAACAAATCGTTTAAAATGGAAAAAAACCTTCGCAGAGGGGACCTATCTCGGATATTAAGGATGTCTAGAGGATGCAAAGGGACACCTATACTGCCTATAAAAAGGGGGAGCAACTCACCTGCATCTCACTTTCAGACCAGCAGCCCAGCTGTGCAGACCTCTGCAGCCTTCATGTGACACTTGCTCTTCCACAGCATCCAGTCATGTAAACCGTAACATAGTCCTTTTGGCAGCCACCATCCTTCTGCAACAGTGCGAAGCCATCTACAGGCTCTGTGAACTCTAATATGGGAAGAAAAAGAGGTGGCCAAGAAGCCTCTGGGTACGAAAATGGATCGGGAGAAGAGCAGAGTACGCACTGTACAACAAGCTGATGGTGGAGCTCAAGAACAAAGACACTCGTGCATTCCAGAACTTCATGAGGAGGCCAAAGGCAAGGGCGAAACCTGATAGACACTGAGGATGTGCAAGGCCCCAACAGAGCCTCACGTGAAGGGAAGAAGCAGCGCAACCTCCTGAGACACTGGTGCAACTCCCCAGCTGGAGCAGTGGAGTGGCAAGACAGGATGGTAGATGATTAATGGGTGCTTCCTTCAGCCTGTCTCATCACACGGATGAGATTGGGCCATGTATGTTGGGTGGGCCTACAATGAATAGGGCATTTAATAAAGAGTTGTGTTTGTGTTGACATGTGTGGATGATTATTACATTATTATTGATAATAAAGGGCCATGGGTGTGGCACCTGGGAGGGTGGACCATACAATCCCACTATGCTTGCACTGGAGGTTTATCTATCCCACAGCTATTACCCATCCCAAAGGTATCCCTGCCCATCCCACTGCTATCTTAACCCATCCCACAAGCATGCAAAGGCTTAAACCAATTCTAAAAATTTCCACCAAGACTTTATTAAAAAAAAGAAGTGAAGCAAGTGTGTGAATCAAAGATAAACTTTATTGAACAACAAGCTGTAAAAAAAAAAATGACCCAAGTTTCCAAATAAAGTCCACAGGTAGCCAGCCACCCAGTCTCCGGCACTCTTTTTGGTCACTCGGAGGTGTGCCCAATCTCAGGGGTGAAGGGTCCAGGTGCAGCTTCCTGTACCAGGTGTGCATGTGCTTCCACCAGCCGAGGAGCACCTCCGAAGTATAACCCATACTCTCTGCCCTCTCTCTCCAAGCAGCCGGCTTCCTTTTGGTGTCCCTGTAGAGACGGTGTCCCTTCCGCCACATATAGTCATTCTCTCTCAGCCACTCCAGCACCTCATCCTCATGTTCCTCCTCAATATAGTATTGCCTCCTCTCCCATTCCCACATACGCCTCTTCCTCCCCTTGGCAGGACCAGATGGGCCCTCATCAGAGGGGCTCCCAGGTAGTAGGGGCTGCTCCTCCACACCATCAGCAGCAGCAGCAGCAGGATCATCATCATCATCACCAGCAGGATCATAATCATCATCATCATCAGCAGCAGCAGCAGCAGGATCAGCAGCAGCAGGATCAGCACCAGCACCAGCAGCACCAGCAGCACCAGCAGGACCAGGAGCATGAGCAGGAAGAGCAGGACGAGCAAGACCAGGAGCACGAGCAATATGAGCAGGACGAGCAAGTGCAGGAGCATGAGCAGGACCAGCAGGACCAGGAGCAGCTTCAGCAGAGTAAGCACCAGCAGAAGCACCACCACCAGGAGCAGCTTCAGCAGAAACTCCAGCACCAGAAGAGCGAGCCGGAGCAGCAGAAGCCGCAGCAGAAGCAGAGTCAGGGACAGGGGGCGGGAGGGTGGCCCTGTCCCTCTTGCCAGGGATGGTGGCAGGTTGCTGAGACTTTCACTTCTTCCCCCTTGGTTGTGGGGTTGCTGGCTGGCAGGGAGGCTGGCAGGCACCAAGCCTGGCAGGAAGGCTGGCACCAAGGCTGGCTGGAAGCCTGGCAGGCATGCAGGCACCAAGGCTGGCAGGCAGACTGGCTGGCAGGGAGGCTGGAAGGCAGGCTGGCAGCAAGGCTGGCAGGCAGGCAGAGAGCAAGGCTGGCAGGGAGGCTGGCCAGGAGGCTTGCAGGTAGGAATGCAGGCAGGGCAGGCAAGGACTCGATGTATCTGGCAGCAGGTCTTTCCTCCGAATGCTGGCCACATGTGAGCTGCTTCCCTTTATATCCGAGGGGCTTACGCAATGCATCCCCCCCGCATGTGCAATTAACGTTCGGCATCCGTTCGGCTTCCACTGTGCATCTGCTGTGCATCCACTCTGCATCCGCTGTATCCGTTCCATGTCTGCTTTGCTGAGGTCCCCCGGAAGCCTAGTGGATGTGCCATCTGCTCCCATCCGCTTCCATCCGCTGGGCTTCCATTCCGCATCCACTTTCCATGCACCCTTCGTCCTCCCTGTGTCCGTTCCTTTCCGTGTTATCCGCTCCGGTTATGCAAATTTTTGCCCCTTTTGAGAGCGGATAATTATGGATGGAAAAATTTTCTCGTCCGTTGTGTCTTTTTTACATACATTTTGCATCTGTTGGGCAGTGTGACAGGGCCTTAAAATCTTAAAAAGATCCCAGAAAATATTTTTGAAAGAAATATCCATCAGGGTTCAGTTCCAAGTGGGGAGAAAGACATTAGAAGCATTGAGGATGGTTGAAAAGATGATTTATTGATGGACAGGATCGCATGGATTTGAAGTCCTACTGCACCTGAACCCATGGAGTTGAGAAGGGGGGTATTTACACCCACACTTGGGCCTTGCCCTTGAGCTTCCTGTTCTTGTGCCAGAATGTAACCTATTGGTTATTGTCAAGCTTCTAGTGGGTTATGCAGGAATCATAGCTAACATTTTATTTATTTAGTTAGTTAATTGCTTACAATGAAGGCTTCTCGCGGCCATGGGGGGGGAAGACTTGCTCCAACCAGAACCCCCCGCGGCGTCTGTTGCAGGTTAGACCAATTTCCACCTCTGCTGTCAGCACGTACCACATCTGCAGATCATTGGGGTCTCTTCTGGCAAAGCAGCTCTGGTATACATCCTCATTTAAGCCATCTTTAAATGCTTCTATCAGGGCTACTTGGGACCAGCCTCGAATATGACACACCAGCTCTCTAAATTCCTGAGTGTAGTTGGCCACTGATCTCTGCTCCTGATTTATGGTCTTCATCCTAATCCTGGCCTTACGTTTCGCCGGTGGGTCTTCAAATCTGGCCCGCAGCGCAGTCATGAACATGTCATAATTCATCAGCTGGAGGGCGTTATCATTATGCAAAATCACCATCCACTTTGCAGCTGTTCCCTCCAGAGCCCCGGGAACATACCTGACTTTGGCTGCTTTTGAGGGAAAATCCCCTCCGTATTCCTCCATATAGCTCCAAACCTGTCCTAGGAAAAATCTCAACTTTTGGGATCCCACCCATATTTTACTTCCAAGGGAGGCAACTTTGGAGTTCTATGTCTTCTGGCCATTACTCCTCCCACTGGGGGCCCCAGGGCTGCTGCTGCCTGTTGCTCTAGCCCAGGTTGATTTATGGTGGTGACTGCTCTGCATCTTCTGGCTGAGACTGCTTCCCCCTCCTCCCCCTCATACCTTTGTTCAGCGTGAGGCTCTCCGTGGGCATCATCTATGAGGTGCTTGGCTTGATTTAGTGACATTGCTTTCCTTTCCCTTGCTTGCCATGGCTCCTTTCTTCCATGCCAATGGGTAGTGGTGACTGCTGGGGGAGGCTTCTCTTCAGGATCCTTCCAGCTGACTTCCAAGGACCATTTGGATTTTACAGCTGGTTTCTCTTCAAGATTTAGTTCTGCTAACAATTCAGCTTCCCTTTCTTCCTGTAGCAGCAGCAAATTTTGCCCTCCAGTGGCTCCCAGGTCTTCTTGGTTGCTGCCTGAAGTTGACATGGTATGCAGACCCCCTCGGAAGAAATTGTGTCATCTCTCTGGGTGGGCTGGTAGGGTGAGATTCAGAATCATGTCAGATGGTGCTCCATTCAAAATCCAAGAAAGAAATACTTAGTCTCTTTTAATCAGAGAAAAGATATCTTTTACTGGAAGTCAAGTGGTAGCAACAAAAGAATTCTGAATCTGAGAAAATGGGTGCATAAATCACATATACAAAGTAATGGCAAGGTTTCCACCCCCAATAGTTCAAATAGTTCTTCCAATTAAAAGTTGTGAATATCATCATGTGGACATCTCCATGTAGTGATGAAGCTTCTGTCCATTGACCTTGGCATAGTTTGATAAAGGTTTGCAGCTGCGCATAGCATAGGAGAGAAAGCTAAGCAAGGAATAGAAACCTAAGCAAGAATGTACTCCCCCCGTTACTTATGACAGCCGAAAAATTCAAAGCAAATGGAGAAAGTCTTGAAGGCTGAAAATCTTGAAGGCTAACACTGGGGGCATAAGTATTCTGCAATGAGTAGAGATGTGGAGAATTCTTCTTGTGAAATATTTCTGGACTTTCTCAAATGTGTTAATATTAGATACATAATGTGGGTTCCAGACTGATGAGCTGTATTTGAGGATAGCAAATGTTTTGTGTGCTCTAATTAGTAGTGCATAGAAGGTTTTTCTCTTGTTTAATGTGATAATTGGTGCATTCAGTCTTTATCTGGTGGCATAAATTTTTGTATCTGCTTTTGAAGTTGGCAACGTGACCAGATTTGTTTTTCCATCAAAGTGATTTCTTTTTGGATTGAAGCTTCCTTATTGTTATGGGTAATTTGTTTTTTCTGGTTTTGGGAGTTGTTATTGGTACATATAGTTTGATGACTCTTTTGACTTCAAGTAAAAATATATTGTAAAGGTCTTCTACAGTATTGCAACCAGTGAATAAAAATTGCCAATCAAGGGATGAGAGATCATTATTTATAATATCACAGTTTATAGGCTGTTGGAATCAAGTTTGGTTGAATGTTCGGTTGATGTAATGTCCCAAGGTGCCATGTAGAGAGCTCTACTACAAGATGGGTAGAGGGCTATTCCTATTTGGTCCTGGGGTGAATGTCTTTTGTCTTGTAGATAGGCTAGCTATTGGTACCAAAATATATCGAAGGGGCAGGAAACTGAAGCTGAGTTTCTGTTTCCTTTAAGATTTTTATTTCTCTTTTAGGGGAAATATTCAGCCTTTTTAATATTTCCTAAAAAATTTCATTCTTCTAGGAGAGGAGTAGGTGCTAACTTTCTACTGTACATTGTAGAAACAAAAGTGGTGCCTCCTTCTATTATAGGGGAATCTGGAAAGAATGGAAAACTCCTTAAAAGAGGGAATGCCAAAATGTCTTTGCATGTCGATACTGTACAAAAAAAAATGACTGGATTTTCCACTCATTGTAAGAAACACAACATAAATTTCAAAAAGGAGATGTTTTTTGTTCTGCAAATTCCCCTGTGTACATTTTGTTAGCAATTGTGCATTTCAAAAAGCATTTAAAGGTCAGACACTTTTTCTTTCATCACAAGCAAAGTAATTATCTCCTACAGGAATCACCACATTTTTTTCACAAGGTAAAAATATCCAAGATTGCACAGAGGGCTATTTCAATTCAACAACAATCAATGTATTTTGAACCCAAAGGGATTGGCACAAGGATAATACTGACTGTGTCAGGGTCATGTCAATGGGTTTCCTACCTCTGTTCTCCTCTGCCAGAATACATGTTCAAACCCTGATGCAATTCAAGACATGAATTTGCACTCTCATGGATCTCCAAATACCCAATGGTAGATTTTCTCATTACGTTCACTCTCAGATATACACCTTAATTAATTAATGTAATAGCTTTTGGAATAATATAACCTTTCCTTTAGGATATGATGAAAAAGACAGACATTTTCAAGAGGGAAAATGTTGCTCCTCCTGATTTTTTTGGTGAACAAAATAGTGACTCTGAGCTGCCCTGCAAGTGATGCTTTCCTTATTCCACATGAATGGTACCAACCTGGGGACCTCGTCATTGGTGGGATAGTGTCCCATACCTTTTGCGACCTTTATGAAATGAATTTTAAGGAACTTCCTTATATAATATCTTATGATGAACCAAGGTAAGGATTCTTTTTTCTTTTCTTAATCTTAATCAGTTTCTCAAAAATAGTTTATAAGAGTAAAAGATTCTAAGTATAAATGTAGGCTTCACATCTAATCTAATTTTATCTTTCAAATATTTTTAGTTACAGGAGAATAAACCTTTTATCTTTACTTTATGGGAAGGTGTTTGTCATACTATATATGAAACTTTAGTGTAAAACATCTTTTCCAAGAACATTTAGTAAACTTAAGGTAATTTAAAAAAAAGGCTGTATTATCACTCTGACCAAATATATATACAATAAATGGTTGATACTTCATGGAATTGTTCATATTCCATTTTTTTGGGAGGGGAAAGTTAGAAACTAATTGTAGTTCCATGAAAAAAAACACTATTTTTATTTCTTGGAACAGATATTTGTTTCAAATCATGCAAAAATCATAGAAAAGCAAATTTGGACAGTGGACAGATTATTCAATATTTTAAAAAACTTATTACTTTCCTACCATCCTCAGAGAAACAAATGTTTGTTATTTCACATAGAAATGATGCCACCTTATAAGAATTTGTCAACTTCATTTTTCAATGGGGATATTTAAATCATTTTCAGTGTAATAATCAAATTCTACCAGCACATCCTTGCCTTGGCCTTTGCTGTGAAGGAGATCAATGGGGACTCCCAGATCTTACCTAACATCACTCTGGGATTCCACATCTATGACAGTTACTATAATTCAAGGATGACCTCTCGCACCACTCTGGACCTTACTTTCAAATCCCAACAATTTGTCCCTAACTATAAATGTGATCTCCAGAAGACTCTCATGGCTATCATTGGGGGACTAGATTTTGTCACATCATCTTACATAGCTGAAATTATACGATTTTTCAAGATTCCACAAGTAAGTTCTGAATGGATTCATCAGAAAATATATTAATGGTTGTTATGGAATAATTAATGTCCACAGAAAATTAACCTTAGTTTTCTCTCAAGATGTTCTGCATAGCTGAAGATTTCGGCTAAGATATTCTAACTGGCTTAAGGTCTACTGCTTGGCATTGTTTCTGAAATGATAAAGCCCATTAAAGGAAGTGAGTATCCATACCTGAGAAAAGATTTGAATGGCTTCCATTAAAGCAATTGATCTAGTATATGTGTTCAAAATATTTTCACACAATGAGAATATCCTCAAAATAGCAGAGTTGAACTTTGGAGGTCTTCAAGTCCAAGAAACTTGTTACTATATGCTTAAAAGAATTCTAGAGAAAAAATGTTCCTTAGATATATTTAACATGAAAACAAGATAGGAAAATTAAACTTAATCTAAAGACTCAATAGAATACTTTCGTATTTTCTTTTAGCTGACATATGGCTCAATAGCCCAAGAGAAATTTGAGGCCAGTAAGCTCTCTTCACTTTACTTCATGGTCCCCAAAGAGCACCATCAGTACATTGGGATTATCCAACTGCTTCATCATTTCAGGTGGACGTGGATTGGGATATTTTCTGTTGATAACAACAATGGAGAAAATTTCTTACAGAAAATGGAGCACTTACTTTCACAGAATGGAATCTGCTCAGCATTTATAGAAAGACTTGATCAACAACTCCACATGGAAAGACTCACAGAATTTTTTCAAACAATCTACATTATTTCTATTAATATGATAAATACCAAAGCCAATGTGTTTCTTGTCTATGGAGAAGCCTGGACAATTTTATGGCTAAGATTTGCAACATTTATGGTAGATCCTGAAAGCAAGGAAACTGCATTATTAAGAAGGGTGTGGGTTATGACTGCACAAATTGATTTTGTATTAGCAGGCATTCAAATCAATTCAGATCTAAAGATGTACAATGGGGCTATTTCCTTCACTGTTCATTCAACAACAGTTGCAGGTTTCAAGGAATTTCTCCAGACCATAAATCCTCTTTCAGACAATAGAGATGGGTTTCGACAGAATGTTTGGAAACAGTCATTTGATTGTTCATTTCCAAAACCAGAATTACAAGGAATGGACAATAGGATGTGCACAGGGGAGATGAAATTGGAGGATCTTCCTGCACCTTTATTTGAAATGGAAATGACTGGACAAAGCTACAGTGTCTACAATGCTGTTCATACTGTGGCTCATGCTTTGCAGGCTCTACACATGTCTGGGTTCAATAGGAGGAAAACTCTGATGGATAAAAAAACTGATCTACCAAATCTGCAGGCTTGGCAGGTATTCTTGAATTGAACTCTTCTTTTATCTCAATGAGTAGTTTGATGTAGAATCATATTTTGGACCAAATCTTAATATTTTCTGCATGTAGAATCAACTTATATTTGAGAAAAACATAGAAATTATATTGTGTTGTGTAAAACTCATACAGGAAAACTGATCTGTGTTGTTATTTTTTCATTCACGTGTTCTGCTATTCTGATCATCCAGAACCACAATAAAAATCATGCTTTAGGTGCCAGTAGGAATTATTTAATAAGTCACCATAGATTGCACAATAAGAGTTAGTTTAAACAATAATTTACATTACTTTTTACTATCTTTTCCAAAAGGAATTAATTCTCAAAGATTTTTCGTGTGGCTCTTGAACTTTTCAAAGTTTAGCCTTCTGTCCCTATCAGGGATTTAGAAGGATGAAGTAGTGGTCCTTTTTATATTTGGCAAGCATTGTTTGAAACAATTCTATTTTTGCAATAGTCTTTGATTCTCATTTATCTATGAAAGAATGTTTAAGTCTCAGATTCTAAAATATTGGCTAAAAGAAATTAATCGGACTTTCAAATAGCTTTGTATCAATGATGAAATATATATGTTCTATCTTGAATTAGTTGTTTAAGTTGTGGACATAAAACATAAAGCACTTTGCAGAATTCCAAAAGCATGTTTTCATTGTGCTTCAGTTCATTCCCACCTTTCCTTAAAATAATATCAATAATGGAGTGGACATGTACATTTCAATGCAAGGTGATTATCAAATTTCTAAGTGCCCATGTTTAATAATAGTTATTGGAATATGAGGAATGATTGAATGAAATTTGAATATGTTGTCCTTCTCTGTGCTTGCTTCAATTGTCTATCTCTTCCATTCTCTTTTGAGTAGCTCCATTCATTTCTTCAAGGCATTTCTTTCAACAATTCAGCTGGAGAGAGAATGTTCCTGAATGAGAAAGGAGAAGCAACAGGTGGATTTGACATCACCAACTTGATCACTTTTCCAAACAGATCTTTTCAGAGAGTTAGAGTTGGAAAGCTGGATTTACAGGCTCCAAAAGGGAAGGAATTATTTATTGATGAAGATGTGATTGTCTGGAATCCGGCTTTGAACCAGGTATTGAAAAAATGAATTGACCATGCTTTAATCCATTATGATCCCTAGTCTCTTTCAAAATATGATTTCTGGATTTTAAAGAAGCAAATGTGGTTGATGAACAAATACTCATTAAATTGACAAAGTGATATTACAATAAAAAATCATGTTTACATTATTATTATTTGCTCACCCTGACTTTCAAACAGGAAATTTTTCTAATCATTTTAAGGTCAGGTTTCCAAGTGATGAAATCCATTTAAAAAGAAAACCAAAGTCCATCTTCCAAAGGAAATTATTTAAGAAAGCATCAAACTGGCAAAGTCTAGGGTAATTCCAGATCTGACACAACCCAGAATTCCCCCACAATATTAAAAGTTGGAAACAATCCCCAAAAGTCACATTCTCCAATAGAAGTAATTCAACGTTTCTTGGTGTGTAAATCTCTACCTCAAGGGGCCCCAGCATGGACAGTTCATTTTCCATGAGAAGGATACTCACCTAGCCAAAACAACTCTCTTTATCTGCACTCCTCACCCCTCAGGAATGTGGCAAGCCATAAACCCTTCCCCCAGGACTGCCACAGGGAAAGTAAGAAAAAGAATATATATTAAGCCTAACTAAAATGGCTACACATATGTCAATTTCAGGCTTGACATCTAATTTCTACTTTTTAAAAAATTCCTACATCTATCCTTTTATTTATCCTTTGGCAAACAAATTATCATCCCCCTCCATAAAAAAATAAAATTACAAACTCTGTTAAATATCTCCAATTTCAAAACCTTTTCTGGTTATCACCAGGTCCTTCCACTTTCTCATTGCAATGACCCTTGTTTCCCTGGATCCCGGAAGAAAAGGATTGAGGGGGATCAATTCTGCTGCTATGACTGTGTTCCATGCCCTGAAGGGAAGATTTCAAATCAAAATGGTAGGGTAGGAATTCTACCATATTTCATTAGACTTAAGCGAACTTTAATAAATTGCTGGGATGCCTAAACTTAATAAGGTGATCCTTGGTACCCTCTCAGATTGCTTGTTTTCTTGCAGATATGTCATTACCCTAAATAGGTAATATCATCAAGGCTAATAAGAAGTGCTGTTTGCTGTTAGTTGTATGGTTATCCAGTGAAAGGATTATATTTAAATGAGCCAAAACACACTACAACAACCTAGAATAGCAGGAAAAAAATGGAGCATCTATACAACACATTCAAACAGAATGTATACTTACACAACTATATAAAATGTCCCTGACCACACAACCCTGTATAGCACAACCAACACTAACCCTAAAAATAAATATGCGGCCATACATCAAGAATATCTCAAAAGTCATCAACAGTATATACAACTGAATGGAATCAGTGTAGTTCACTAGCTAACTAAAGCCCTTCAAAACACTCTAAGGAAAACAAAGTACCCAGCAGCTCTAGAAGAAAAAGCAGGAGTCACCTACCACATACAATGCAAGGATTCCAACAACCACTATGTGGGACAAAAAGACAGAAAATTGGTAGAATGTATCCCAGAACATTAAGAAGACATGATGGAAACTGTTATATTTCACAACATATAGACAGGATAGTTTTAATTGGATAAATGTGAACTTGCTATACCAAAGTACAAAAACACCATGGAAGTTCTAAAAGCTTGGCACTCTGACAAATTAATCACAGTAGACACATAGACATTAACAACATTTATAAATTGTGCAAAAGAAACAACCAACATACCCAAGAGAAAACAGAAGGACTCCAGCAGCTTTCCACCAGGAATCAGCACCCAGATTCGCATAGATTAACTCCAAAGTTAATCAGACCAACTTTCACGTAAACAATATCCCAGTCAAAAAACTGTCAAAGAGCCATCAATAAAGAGTCCAACCAAAGAATCTTTAAGACTGCCCCTACCCACACAGACAGGGAAGACAGCAGAATATAAACTGACAGTAAACAGCAGTCCTGACTAGCACTGATGGTATTAGGTAGCTCAGGTAATAAAATGTCTGCAAGGAAACAAGCAAGTTGAGAGAGCACCAATCACCCCATGTGGATTGCCCAGATAAAAAAATATATATCCTTGATTTTCTTTCCAGATGTGGAAGATTGTTTTGAATGTTTAGAAGATCATTATCCAAATAAAGAAAAGAAAGAATGTATCCTGAAACTGCTGGTTTTTCTAACTTTTGAAGAAACCTTAGGAATTGGTTTAGCCTCAGCAGCGCTTGGTTTCTTCTTCTTGACATCATGGGTACTTGGAACATTTATTAAGTACAGAAATACACCTATTGTCAAAGCCAACAACCGGTCCATAACCTACACCCTCCTTGTTTCTCTTCTGCTCTGTTTTCTCTCCTCTTTCTTCTTCCTTACCCAGCCTGGCAAAGTGACCTGCCTTCTCCGACAATCAGTGTTTGGTATTACTTTCTCAGTGGCCATTTCTAGTGTCTTGGCCAAAACCATTACCGTGGTTGTTGCATTCATGGCCACTAAACCAGGATCTCAAATGAGGAAATGGGTGGGGAATAAATTGGCTTTTTGTACTGTTCTTTCCTGCTCCCTGTTCCAAGTATGTGTTTGTATTCTTTGGTTGTCAACATTTCCCCCATTCCCTGAGTTGGACATGCACACAGAGTCCCAAGAAATGACTTTACAATGCAATGAGGGGTCACCTTTCTTCTTCTACTGTGTCTTGGGCTACATGGGTATCTTGACCATTGCTAGCTTTATTGTGGCTTTCCTTGCCCGTAAATTACCTGACAGCTTTAATGAAGCCAAGTTCATCACCTTCAGCATGTTGGCTTTTTGCAGTGTATGGATCTCCTTCTTTCCAGCCTATTTGAGCACAAAAGGAAAAACCATGGTAGCTGTGGAGGTCTTCTCCATCTTGTCCTCCAGTGCTGCTTTACTGGGATGCATATTCTTGCCAAAATGCTACATCATTGTTTTTAGACCTGATCTCAACCACAGGGAGCAACTCACAAAGAGAATGTAGTTCATCATGTGATATTACTGGGTCAGAGAAATTGCCTAAAAAAGAAATAGAAAATGTGCTATCTGTAGAAATAATTCTATATATAAAATGATAGGAACAGTAATTTTTTGTTTTTGAAAAAGAAGTGTTTGTGTATGATATTTATGATTATTAAAATCTATAATTTGCACATTCCAAAAGAAATGCTGATATTGCCATGTGATCATAATTTTTCTAGATTCTTTTATCAAAACCTTTCTTCTTTTCAAAACATCCATTGAATTTAATTTTGGTCATCTAGCTTTCTTGTTCCCTGTTATTATGTTTAAGATTTTTGCTCAAATGAGGTCCAGTATTTGCAGAGACATGTTCATCATTTTTACACTATCCATTCTTTTTTATTTATTTATTTATTTTAAACATTTTTGAATACAGCATTTTGTTCGAATCTATTTTTACAAAGAATTAGAACCATAGCTAGTACTATAAAAAATAATGCTCCATTTTCTAATAAGAATACTTATACTGTAATATCATATAATATTGAAGTTATACATCATCTCTGTTTTTAATAACAACATTCATTTTTTTTCTAATTTTTACCCCTTGTCTTTAACCAGCCACAGAATTTATTCCATATCAAGTAGTATTTCCTTGTATGTCCAATCACACTTGGCCAATAAAGAATTCTATTCTATTCTGACTCTTCTTTTTCTTTTATTTTTAAGGTTAATCTTTCCATCTCAGCACATTCTAAAACTTTCCTAATTACCTCCCTGTCTGGCAAGGTATTCTCATTTTTCCAGAATTTTGCATAGTTAATCCTTGCTTCTGTCACTATATGTAAAGTTAAACATGCAGCTCCTTTATAATAATCTTCTAGGATTATGTCCAGCAAATGTACTTCTGGTTTCCAATCTATCTTCTGCCTTATTATTTTTTTCCCACCAGCTCTCTATTTTCTCTTTTGCTTTGATGCAAGTCCATTTCATGTGGCAGTAAATCCCTCAGATATTATTACATTTCCAGCATTTTGCAGACAAGTTACTGAACATTTTTGCCAATGGTGCAAGTGGTAGATGCCACCTATAAAACATTGTATATAAATTTTCTTTTTATGCTGAAGCCATCGTCAATGTAGACTTCCTATCCCATAGTTTTTGCCACTTCTGTAGTTCTGTATAATAACTGAATTTTTTTGCCCAAATAATCATTGTTTCTTTGACTTGTTCCTCCTCCATTTTGTAAATCAATAGACAATTATATGCTTTTTAAATAAATTATTACTGGTTCTGTGGGCATAGCTTGGTGGGTGTCATGTGGCTTGGTTGAGTGGCAGTGAAGGATCTTTCCAAAATCCCATTCCTTCCCCACCCACTAACCTGTGTTGGGGGCAGCAGGTCCTCCCATATTCCCATTTTTTTTAGAGCGATGGGAAAACCGGTGGCACAGAATACCCTAAGAAAAGAGGTGCATCTTCTGTGTGAGGGAACCAAGGTCCTCTTCAGACTTTTTTTTTCCTGAAAACTGACATGTAGTCTGGCTGCAAACAAAGTGTCACACCCCACATCAGAAGGGAAAACATTGGAAGTTGCAGCTCTAAGGTGGTAGATACCACTTTAGAAAATTTGCTTCAGCCATGGGATGAAAAAAAGATGGCAGTCCTGGCTAGTATGAATAAGAGGAAGGCAAAGAAGATATTTAGAAAATGGGCTTTGCTAAGGGACAACAGTGGGAGGCAAATTTGATCTGACAGTGGTACTTTTGAT
This sequence comes from Laticauda colubrina, assembly GCA_015471245.1. Taxonomy (NCBI): domain Eukaryota; kingdom Metazoa; phylum Chordata; class Lepidosauria; order Squamata; family Elapidae; genus Laticauda; species Laticauda colubrina. Next base: position 143,873 of record BLBF01000082.1, read on the forward strand.
TTAAAATTTTTAAAAGCGCTTAGACCCTGAATCAAGTCCAGCCAAATACCCTACTGGTATTGCTGGCATGAACTAGCCAAAACCAAAGATCTTTAGGGAAAGATCAAGCTAAAGTAGAAACCTATTTATTGGAAGAGAAAACTGAGACAAAAATAATGGCTCTCCTACTGAGCAAACCAGTAACGGGAGGAGGAAGGGGCAGATATTAAGACACACATTCCCTTCTCAGTCTCAGATCTTGTTATTTGGAAGAAAAGACACATCAACATTCAAGGCCAACCTTCAAACTGTAATCTGAACCCTGAAATCAATAATAGAGAGCCACAACCCATCCTGGTAAGACATGAATCAGTTACTGCATGTTTTCCTAACTCAGGATGAACTATTGAAACTATTTGAGAAAATAACACAAATAGCCAACCAACCTATTATCCCAGGACAGGCTGCCCAGGCAAGAGTTGCATGGCCAACCCAGATTGGGATTACAATAATGCTAATCCCAATGCCCTGATTGGGATTACAATAATGCTAATCGCTACAAAAGTGCAAAAGATAATCTAATGGAAGCCCTAGACGGAATATGAAAAAAGCCCCTCATCTGGTCAGAATTCCAAAAGACAACCCAAAGGGAAAAAGAAAATCCTGATGCCTTTTGGGTTCATCTCTCAGAGGCAGCTGTGACATATGCCCACCTAGACCCAAGCTTCCAAAAGGACCAGAGGGTTTTAGCCTCAGCCTTTGTGGACCAGGCTACTAGTGACATCAGGGATCATTTCCACCATATTGTAACCAACTGGCTCACTTTGGAAATAGCAGAGTTGCGCAAGATTTCAGACTTCATTTATGATCAAAGGGATAAATTAAAAGTGGAAGAAAAAGATAGGAAAAGGAAGATAGAGAGACATGAAGAGCTAAGTGTTTTTGTTACCATGCAACATAATGCCAGGCAAGTACAACAAAGGACCGCTGGTATTAGGCAGGAATGCTGGCAATGTAGGCAGAGAGGATGGCTCCAAGATAGGTGCCAACATTGCTATAAATGTGGTAAAATAGAGCACAGAGATAATGATAGATTTCAATGGGGCCAGGGAAGGGGAAGGGATGAAAAATTTTCCTGACTAGAAAATGAAAATGAACCCAGTGAATACACTGCTACCTTCACTGGGCTAGCAATTCCCTTAAGGAATGGCCCTCTCCTAGAAAATTGAAATATCCTAGGAAATATTAAAAAGGCAAAATATTTCCCCTAAAAAGAGTAGAAACTCAGAAGCAGAAATTCACCTCAGAAGTAGAAGCTCACCCCAACCTTTGTTAATGGGTGGCCTATTAAGGCCTGGTCCAGAATACTTTACATAATAAAAATCTCCAGGTAAAGCTATAGCAGTTGCCAAAAGCTCTTTCAGTGCATCATCATCCAGTAAGTCTCAACCAAGCCCGGAACTCAGAACAGCCTCAGAGTTGCCCCTGCATGGCCCCATGGGAGTCTGACAATCAGACAATCAGAATGCAAGCTTCAATTCAAATCCCACAAAGATTATGCAACCCAGGCACTCTCAGCATATCAGCCCAACTTGATCTCTTCCTTTACTTTGAAGAATGTGATCATCCTTCCTTTTTACTCTGGAGCTCCAGGCCATGTGGTCCTGTTCACCATTAAATCTTCCAAACAGCATCCATGTTTCCAGTGTCTTTTTCCCACTTGGAATTGAACCCAGAAGGTTATTTCCTCCAACAATTTGGTAAGCAGAAGATGCTGACTGTAGCTGGGATGAAAAAAGCAAAAACCAAAATGTGTATGTAGAGAATGGACTTTGCTGAGGGATACAGGAAGAACAATTTGGCTAGATAAAGGTATTTAAAAGGGCAATATATAAAACAGGATCACATGGGATTTTTTTTTAAAAAAAATCTTTCTTTCGGTGTCTCTTTCTCTGTCTTCTATGCAACCACGTGTTTTACTCCTTTGAATTTGTGCCTTCCCCCATTTAACTGAGATTTATTGTGGGAATGATCAGTGTGTGTGAAAAACCTTAAGAGTTTGGTTTTCCTCTCTGTCTCCTTGTTTGTGTGTATGTGTGTGTATGTGTGTGTATGTGTGTGTTTTTAAGTCTTTGTGTGTCCTTGAGGTAACTGTTGTAACTGTTAAGTGTCTCTGATCCCTTCAGATATTAATTTTAAATTGTTAAGAGTTAGAGACATTGAGGGGAAAAGAAAATATCTTCACCCAGTTTGAATAGGCAAACTAGACCGGATGAGGAACAGAGTTCAACTTTCTTTCATCTCTGTGCTTTTAAGAAAAACCCAAGGTTATTAATGAATATTTTAATTTCATTTACAAGGAAAATTTCATCCTTGCATTTACTGTGTGTTTAAACAATTTTACCTGATCATTTTTTTTCCTGAAGCTTGTGAAGCCAGTTTTTCCCTTTCTCATTTGTTGTGTCCCCATTTTATTGAAATTGATTTATCTGTTTAGTAACTGCAGTAGTGATGTGTTGTTTTTCTTCCTCTTCAAACCCTGTCTGCAAGCTATCTACCCCACCCCACCCCAAAAAAACCTCTAATCCTTTTACAAAGCATTTCTTGGTAGAATTACCAGTGAAGAGGGAAGGTGACCCTTGTTCTTTGTCTTTCAGTCCTGCAACTCCTTAGAGGAGACATTCCATCCATTAGAGCCAGGAATTGACTTTGGATCCAGCATCCACTGAAAGTCATTTCAGCAAACCAGAGTGGAGGCAGACCTTCCCAAGTCTGACTGACCATCCACACCACCAGGCCAAGCCTATGCCACCCAGAGACATGAAGGAAAGAACCCTGAGAAGGACCAGTAAAAGACTTTCAATCTCAAGAAGATAGTTAGAAAGATTATGGGGGGAAGGTGGAAATTCATTGTAATTGGAAATTCATTGTAATATGAACATTGTAATGTTTTCTTATTTGTATCATTTACATTGTAACCAGTCTGATGTATTCATGTAAGGATTGCATTTGAGTGGCTGGCCCATCAAGTTCTGCACACCTTGGACTTCTGTCTGGTAAGAGGGAAAATAGTTCAGCATGTTTGTGTTATCTGTATTGTAAAACTAGCTGCAAATACAAACACAAACTTAGAGACACACCATTCAGAATTAGACAGAGGTTATCCCTTTCATGTACCTCCAAACAAAGCTGCTCCTAGCTTCCTTTTTTGTGTTTATTGTTTTTAGTTTTTGCTGCTCTGTGGCATTAAGCAAAACTCCTCCAGGCTAATTCCATGGGGGAAGGGGCATCCCCCTCAGGCAATTCCTGAAGAAATAGCAGAAAAGAGATCTCCAAATCCCAAGCCCTGACTGTGACTCACAAATTATGCTTCCCAGCTGCCATGTAAAGCCCATGTCCCACTGCACCAACAGATGCAAAGAGGATATAAAATGGACAAAAAAGCTTGCCATCCATTGGAAAAGGCGATGCATCCGTTGTGCACTCACTGTATATGTGTTTCATACACTCTATCCATCGAGCATCAGTCCACTGAGATTTCATTCGCGCAAGAAGTTTTGAGCTGCACAAAACATTTGAGCGGATGAACTTTCCGCCGGGTACGATGTACATCCGCAACATATATGGGCAACAAACGTTCTATGTCCGTTGTCATCCATTTAACATCTGCCGTATCCTCTCGGCATCCTCTGGACATCCTCACAACTCACATCTGCTCCAGCTCAAAAAGGAAAGAGGGAGGAAGCGGAAGGTACACGGAACGTCCACACAGTATTAGTAACATGAAAATAGAAAGGATGTAAGCGGATGCATCTTACATATAAAGCATTAAAAAGAACAAAAAGTTTGTATATGGGATGTATCATGGATATTTAGGATGTCTGGAGTATGCCTAGAGTATGTGGAAGAACACCTAGCGGAAAACCGATATTTCCTATAAAAAGGGGGAGGAAATCACCTGGATCTCAGTATGAGTCCAGCAGCCATGGTGTACAGACCTCTTCACCTTTGGTCTTGCTCTTCCACATCATCCACTGATCTCCACCATTGATCATAACACAGTCCTTATGGTAGCTGCCATCATTCAACACCAGAACCAAGCCCAGTTCAGAATGTTTCACCTTTTCTACGCAAGGAGAAGGAGACATCCAAGAGCTGTCTGCATCCGAAGATGGATTGGGAGAAGAGTGGACTCAATGACAAGCTGATGGTGGAGCTGAGTAATGAAGACACTCGTGCATTCCAGCACTTCATGAGAATGCCACCAGCCATGTTTGATGAAATTATAGAGCGTCTAAGACCCAGGTTGACCAAGCCAAGCACCAACTTCCATCCAAAAGTGGACCCTGGACTGAAGGTGGCACTGACTCTGCGGCACCTGGCCTCTGGGACCACGTACAGAAACATGCAGTATGCCTGGAGGGTGCCACACAACACCATCAGCAAAGTGGTTAGAGAAGTGGTGCAGGCCATCGTTGAAGAATACATGGAGGAGTTCCTCCAATGTTCCACAACTAAAGAAGGCTGGAGGAAAGTTGCAGAACAATGGTATCAGAGGTGGAACTTTCCCCACACCGTTGGAGCCATAGATGGGAAGCACGTGGCCTGAAAAGTTCCAGCCAACTCAGGGTCCATTTATTACAACTACAAGGGCTTCTTCAGTATCATCCTCTTTGCCATGGTTGATTCTGACTACAAGTTCATGTACATCGATGCTTCAGACAACGAGTCAGCTTCAGATAGCCAGGTATACAATGCCAGAGACCTCAAAGATGGGCTGGTACACAACCTCATCATGGGTTTTCTAGATCCAGACCCCTTACGCAATGACACACAAGATGTGCCCTAATTTATTGTGGGTGATGACGCCTTCTCCCTCAGAACCTATCTCATGAAGCCCTACAGTTCAAGATACCTCACCCGTGAAGAGAGGATCTTCAACTACAGGCTGTCCAGGGCAAGGCGGGTGGTGGAGAACGCGTTTGGCATCCTGGCCAACAGGTTCCAGGTACTTCTCACCACCATGCAACATCGCCCAGAGACCATGAGAAACATCGTGGAAGCTTGCTGCATCCTGCACAATCTCATGCGCACCTGCTACCCAGTGTTGTAGAACAGACTTGTCAACTATCAACAAGGGAATGGGGACACGGAGCCTGGTGAATGGAGGCAAAGACAAAACCTGATAGACACTGTGGATGTACAAAGCCGCAACAGAGCTTCACGTGAAGTGAAGTGGCAAGACAGGATGATAGATGGTTAATGGATGCTTCCCTGAGCCTGTCTCATCACACTGAGGAGATTGTGCCATGTATGTTGAGTGGCCCTACAATGTACAGGGCATTAATAAAGAGTTTTGTTTATGTTGAAATGTGTTGATCAATGATTAAATTGTTATTGTTAATAAAGGGCCATATGTGTGGCAGCTGGGAGGGTGGACCATACAGTCCCACAATGCTTGCACTGGAGGTTTATCTATCCCACAGCTATCCTTACCAATCCCACAGCTATTCTTACCCATCCCACAGCTATCCATCCCACAGCTATCCTTACCAATCCCACAAGCATGCAAAGGCTTAACCCTTTTTTCAAAATTTACCCCAACACTTTATTAAGTAAAAAAATTGAACCAAGTGTGTGAAGAAAAGATAACCTTTATTAATAACAAACTGTATGACTTTATTAAAAAGCAAAATGACCCAAGTAAAGTGTCTTAAGCAAAGATAAAGTGAACAGGTAACAACTCAGTCTCTGGCCCTCTTCTCAGTCACTCTGACGCATGCCCATGGTCTCAGATGTAAAGGGGCCAGGGACTGTGGAGGTGGCTGTTGCTGGACTGCTGGCCTGAGGCCCCATTGGGGTTTCTGGCCCTTAGAGTACAACAGGAGATGGTGTGTGCAGGAAGCTCTCAGAGAGCTGATTCAGTCCCGTGAGGTTGAGAGGCCCTTCATGAAGTACCTGGGATGTGAGGCCATGACTGATGACAGATGTTCTGACAAAGGGCTTGGCTGTGGGGTGGAGGAAGGAGGAGTGTTGTGGGGCTGTCTGGTCTGCAGCTGGGTCAGGTGAGGTGTCAGTGGCATCTGTGGCATGCGATGAACCTGGGTGTGGACTGGGAAGGGCTGCCTCTGCTATGGGAAGTCCTGGTAGTGGTAGGCTTGGTAGGTGAGGGGCTGTTGAAATCTGTGGGAGGGCTGTGACTTCGCCTGGGTTAGAGGAGCAGACCTGGAGTGGGTAGGAGCAGGTTCACCTGAGCCTGGAGGTTTGTGCAGAAGTGCTGTAATCTTTTGCTTCATCACCAGGTACTGGGCCTCGGGCATGTCCATGAGGGTCTGGCTCATGTAGGTGATGAAGGGCTTCCATTTTGAGAGTGGTATGTCGCTGTGGACCAGCTGAGAGAGAAGATCTATGCTGGTCTTGATTGTGTCCTGATCTCCAACAGGACACTGTAGCTCTGGCCCTCCACTCTGCCTCTTTGCCTGTTTTCTGTGGAGGTGGAGCTGGATGTGGGTGTGGGTTGGTCTCTGGTGGCTGCCGCTTCTTGCTCCATTTGTGACAAGGGATCCTCCACATCCTCTGGCATGGGGAGTGCAGCTGTTGGGGGGGGTCTCTGCCCTGGGGCCCTCCGAAGACACCTGCCTGGACAGGGTAGCTGTCTCCTGGCTGGGAGAGGACTGGCTGTCTGTGGGCTGTCTGAGGGAGAGGGTTGTCAGAGGGACTGCTCCTAGGTGGTGGACCTCACCCTCCAGGAAGCTGCACTTGGCCATGATGTACATCTCCCAGTCAGTGAGCTTGACAGCGGCTTGGCCAGATTTCTTCAGGTGCAGCTTGCCATACCAGGCATGCATGTGCTTCCACCATCCCAGAAGTAGTTCTGAAATGTAGCCCAGGCTCTCTGCCTTTTCTCTCCAAGCTGCCTGCTTCTTTTTGGTGTTGTGAAAGAGTCTCTGACCCTTTCTCCACAGGTACTTGTTCTCCCTCAGCCATTCCAGCACCGCATCCTCATGGTCCTCAGAAAGGATGTACTGTTTTCTTTCTCCCTTCTCCTTCCCTTGCCTCTTCTTCCATCTGGAAGGGTCTTGAGCAGCAGGGCTTTGAGGGCCTTGGGGCTGGTCCACGACAGCAGCAGCAGCAGCAGTAGCAGTAGCAGCAGGACCAGCAGTAGCATCAGCAGCAACAGGAGAAGCACCACCAGCAGCAACACCAGCAGCCCCAGCAGCAGGAGAAGCACCACCAGCAGCACCACCAGCAGCCCCAGCAGCACCAGCACCAGCAGCACCAGCAGCTTCAGAATCAGTGCCAGGGGGTGGGATGGTGGTTCTGTCCTTCTTGCCAGGGCTGGCAGGAGTAGGCACAGGCTTTCTCTTCTTCCCTGACTGATGAGCCATGGTGTTATTCGAAGATGTATGTGGCAGTACGTCTTTCCTCTGAATTCTGACTGCTTGCCAGCTGCATCCTTTTATATCCACAGAGCTGACGCAATTCATCCTCCCCGCATGCACAGTGAATGCTTTGCATCCACTATGCATCCACTATGCATCCACTATGCCTCCGCTATGCATCCTATAGGCATCCGTGATACATCCACATCATCCGCTATTCACCCGCTCTTTCTGCTATACGTCCGCTTTGCAATTCTCCCCCGGAAGCCCTTCGCATGTGTTATCCTCTTCCATCCACTAGGCTTTCTACGAACATCCGCAAAACATCCTCGCTACGTACTACCCCGTCCCTTTCTTTCCATTCTTTTCCATTCTCTTTATGCAAATTTTTGCCACTTTTGAGAGTGGATAACAATGGATGGAGCTGGTCCACTGTGGATTTTGCTGGTCCACTGTGTCCTTTTTGCATACATTTTGCATCCGTCGGCCAGTGGGACCTAGCCTTAAAGTAGAACATGTTGCACTGGTGGTTTCATGAGTAGAAGTCCCAGGACTCTTTGTATGTAATTTTAAAAATACTAAATCTAAATACTAGATTGCACACTGACTAACCTCAATTTGGCTTCTCAAACCCTGGAAGCTAAGAGCTAGGCAGGTAGTAATCACAACCTTGGAAATGGGCAGTCTGTAATTCAAAGGCTGTGGAAAATATAGATTCTTGTGCTTACAACCAGACTGTAAGATCATGAAAAAGTACATCAAACATCTGAAAATTAATTGGCATGAAAAATTGGATACAGCAAAAAAAAAGAACCAAAAAAAACCCACAGAAGTTTTCCCAGGCTGCTAGTCCTTCATGATTGAAAGCTTTTGGGAGCCACTGAAAGAATCTTTTCTGTTGCCTCTTTTTCAATGCCTCCCCCTTTGCAAGAGAAAAATTAAAAGCACTCATCACTTCTCCCTGATCTGATTACCTTTTAAACTTTTGTCAAAACACTCTTGTGTTTTGAAAAAAAAAAGAGGGATTGTTGGAAGTTGTGATTCATCCCTTTCCTAGGAAAAGAAAAGAAATTTTAAAATCTCAGAAGGGGAAGGAAAATTCCCCTAAAAGAAAGGAGAGGTGAAAACACAAGCAGGGTCAGCTCCATTAGCCCCACCTTTGCATGGGATTCAGAAAAAGCCTTCAAATTAGCTAAGATCCTTTCCCTTAGAAATCAAATAAATGGCAACATGTAAAAAAAATGTGATAAATAAACTCCAATAGGAAAAAGGATCAAGACACTTGAGAAAAGGAAATACTCATCAAAACGCAGTCATAAAAAACATGGCAGGAAAAATAATTTAAAACCATGATAGCAAACCAAAAGACATAACAGGAAACTCAAGATATTGCAAAGTGAACAAGCAGCTACTATAAAACAATTACTCCAGCCAAGATCCCAGGAAAAGATCCCAATCTCAAGAGACACGATTCAAATGCCATAAAAAAAACCTCAATAATTGAATAGGATTGAATTGAAGAAAAATATCCTTTACCTATGTACAGCCCAGTTGGAGCTGCTGCAGTTCGAAATACAATAATTGTGACATATTTGGCAGCCAGAAAATTAAATTGGCTTTTGGATTGGACTTAGAGCTATGGAAAGCAGATAAGCAGTGGTTAGGGCCCACAATCACATTTGTGATTAGAACCACTCCTTGACTTATCCCACTCTCTGAGAACAAACTGCAGGTTGCCCAAAGGAGGAAAACATGGAGATTTGAAGGCACAAAACCTCCCCAGGTCTGGAGGTGTTGTGTGTGAGAATGAGTCCATGTGTAATCATTTCCAGACCTGGTGGATGAAACCACTAATAACAGTACATAAAATTATTTAGAAATGGACCTCATTGGCTCCCAGAAAAGAATTGCAAGTATGTAAGCAGTCTGATTACAGTACAAATTTGTGAGTATGTTGATGGTAAAAAGTTGGTATAAATGTCTCTGTGTTAACCCCCATCCCAGATTAAAAGGAGAGTAAGAAATAACATGTGCAAGGAAATGAGAAAAGTTTCATGGGAAAATGTATGTCAATTACTGGAGAGAGAGAAATATTTTGTTGAAAAGAATGTTGAGTGGAGAAAATGGGTGAGATTTCTGTGTAGTATTTTAAACATTCCCCCCTCCCTTCTTGCCCTCGCTGGTTGTTAACTTTTTGCCTTGTAAAAGCGGAGGAAGGAGGGGGGTGGAGAGTGAGGCTTTTTGCCCACTTTAACATTTTTTTTCTCTGCTTTGAAAAAGGCGGGGCTGCAAAGTGATTTTTTTTATAGGTTACATAGTTTGAACAAGTAGTCACTGTTGTAGAAATACTATTTCATCTCATGATTTTTCTTAGCACTTTTGCAAATAAAGAAGCCTTAGATGGCTAGGCTGAGATGGACAGTTTACCTGGAATGTTATCTTTGAAGGTGGCTCAGTTCCCAGGTGGGCAATTTGCCTAGAACATTATCTTTGCAGTAAGGGAATCAAAATTCAAACCAGGCACACTCTGTACATGCTCTTAATCCATATTTTGATTAAAGCAGAGAATTGACACTAAAGTTTGACTCCATCAGGAGGGTTTACAACAAGAATATGAAGAATGCATAATGATTACCAGCACAACAGGTAAAATCACAAAAGGTATAGAATGGGCTTTGCAAATAACCTTTTCTATGTAATTTTTGATAAGTACAGTACAGTGTAAATGGTGGAGTTGTGTAAATCTGATTTTCAATTTTATTTTCAGAATAACTTATCTCTTCAATGTGCTTTAACTGACTAAGTAGGCTTTATTGCATATCATTTGCCTAAAGATCCTCAGCTTGCTTGCTTAATGACTTCTTCCTTTCCTATCCATCCATTCCTTTCTCCTTCTCCATTGCCACAAGCTACGACTGTTTTTTCAGATGGTGGGCGAACGAGAGGACAATTGCTTACAAGGGCCCTCATGATGATACCTGGAAAATGTCCTACACTACAGTGCAATCCTCACCTCAATGTTCAGAATTGTCTGCTGCTATTTTAGCTTTTCAATTTTTTTTCTCAACAGCCTTTCAGTTTAATCTCTGACTCTCACGATATGTGTCAATTTATTTATAATCTTTCAGTGCTTATATCATGCCCAGGATTGATTCTAATCTCATGGCCTTGTATTTAATTAGCAGCAGCTGCTACAGGATCAAAAGCAGTTTTACTATGTGTCTCACATACATTGTCACTCCCCCCTTCCTGGACCTCTTTCTGAAGGCTGATGCTGCTGTTTCTACTTTACCTACTCTGTTTTCAGATCCTTTTTTAAGTCACTCCTTGTTGAGCCTGGGTTCCCCAACCTAGGTTAGGTAGACAAGCTAAACAGAATGTGCAGCGTTAGTCAGATAGGCACACAGATAAATGAGTGAGCTAAGTTTGTATGTTTATTAACATACAGTAAAAATAACAGATACGCTTGTGCTATCAAGAATATATTTTATTCCAGTATAAGTTTATGGCATAGTCAAATAACAGTCCAAAATTCATTTACCATGTAGTCAGTCCATTCAGGGATATTCAGTTAGCAAAGTCCATGTAGAATATCCTATGTCAGTTCACTTACAAATCAGTCCTTTGTTGTCTCTCCCGTTCGAGCTATGCAGTCTTGATTCCAAGCAGTAATCAGGGATCATCAAAGCCAGAGAGAGAGAGCAAGCTGTAGACTTGCTACTTTTATATTGTTTTCATAACCACTCCTTTAATTGCTATTTCACAGTTAAAGCTGCAGACGCTTTAATATACACTAACTATGATTCATAGTTATTATTTCACCTAAACCAGTTAGGGTAAACAATGTTATCCCTAACACTCCTTTTTTCCATCAAAACACTAGGGGACTGACACAAACTTGTCATATTCCACTTGACCAAGCCAAGCAGATTGTTTCATCATCAATTTTGGCAAATGGATGTTGTTATCCATGTTCCCTCTTTGGCTCCTTGGAAATATATTCATTTATCTATTGATACCTATTCAGGAGCAATTTGGGTTTCCCCTCAATGAGAGGAAAGAGCTAATTATTTCTCATCTTTTTTTGGCCATTACAGTTATGGGCAAGCCATCTTCTTTAAAAACTGATAACGGGACAGCCTATTCCTTTTTTTTCCATTTTTTAAAAATTTCAATCTACATATAACAACAATATATTAACAGTGTGGCATCAGTACATCATACATCTCTCATTGCATTCTATTCATATTAATTCATACCTCTTCAATATTTATTTTCAACCTTACTCTTTCCAAATGCCTACCACCATATCAATTAAACATACCTAATAATTCCATTATTCAATTTTCTCCCTGTTTTCATTTTATTTTTTTTAAATGAAAAATTCTCGTATTCAATTCCAAATCTAATATATCTCCTTCCATTTTTCTTGGTATATTCTCATATCTTATTTTACAATATTATCCAAAATTCTCATCTCCTTTCTATTATCATTTTTCATATTAATATTATTTTTCCTGTCACATTTGTCATTTTATCAATCTTTATCTGTAAATATAATTGTCCCCTCTATTTAATAATTTGAACCAACCACCTTCATTCTTCCTTAATATCAATCTCCGTATTGAGTACAAAACACAAATATATTTTTCTCAGGTTCTGCATTATATTTTCTCTATGAATCATCTATACATTATCTATATATTTTCAATATATTCTTATACATTCCAACATATCACCTTGCGGAATCCCCTTCCTTATCCCTTTTTTTTTTTACCCATTATCCCTCACTCTTTGAACAATGTACCAATGTACCTTCTTTTCAGCCTTGTTTGTTTCTTGTTCCTGTTTATTTTCTGGTCCTTTCTCTTAATTCCCCTTTTTCCCATTCTTATTCCCCTCCTTTTCTCATTCCAGTTATTAAAATTTTCTGTCTCCCTCTTTTGATTTTTCCTTTCCACTTCATTTATCTGCTTTTCCCTTCTCTCTTTAACCATTTTCTGAACCATTCCTTTTATCATCCCATCAGACCATGAATTTTAAATTCTAATTCCTTCCCTCCCCACTTGAATAATTGTTATTCATTTTGTTCTTCTAAGTTGGCTTCTTCTTTGTAGAACTCCTCCCCCTCTGGTTTATTGTATTATTCTGTATGATGAGTCACCTTTTCTAATTTCTGTAATACATAATTACACATTACAAGTTTAATTTTTATCATGTCCCTTGTATCTTGCATATCCAATCTTATGTCTTGTAAGTCCAGTCTTATATCAATAAGTAGTTCATCCATGATATATTCTCCTTTTTTCTTTTTCTTTCTTCTTCATTAATAGTTGAAATCCTTTTCTTTGATAAATATATTCAATTTCAGAGTCCAGTATCTTATTTCAGCCAATATTTTTTGAGTTTATTTTCAACAATTCATACTCTTAAATCTTTATTTCAAATCTTCTAATCGGCCTCCCAACTGTTTCCCAAATTACGGGATGGTCCTATGACAATAATAAAGTTCCTTTTATTTTCTTTCAAGTTCCAAGATCCAAAATCTCAAAAAAGATCAGACGCTTGTTTTAAAACATATTAAAGTTTTCCTGTACCATCAGGTGGCACTCTTGAGTCTTTTTCTTTTTAACTTTCTTTGTTGAATATGATGTTTTTATTAAGTTCGCTAAATTCAATCATTAGCTATTCTTTTCAACACACTCGATTCCAGCATTTAGTTAAACCCTTTAACTGCTCACAAATCAATATCTGTTCAGTTTAATTTTTAAACCTTTGTTTTGTTAATGTATTTTCCTTTAAATTACTCCTCCAGATTAGTCCAGTAAAATAATCAAATCCAAAATTAAAAGCCCATTTTCTTTCTCACTTTCCACACACTTTCCTCCAAAATAGCCCTTTAATTTGATACTGGGGTACCTCAAAAGCGATGTCCTTTGCCTGGTTCACATTCTGTCTGCTACTTCTCTCTCCAGCATGAAACTTATTTTACCAGAATGTTCTTCATCTTTGTGGTGGACATTTTAACACCACTGCTGCAGCTTGCCTTTGGGAGGGATGTTCCTATCAAGGAAGGGAGTTGTGGCTCCCCTCAACCTTCCAGGCAATTTCTCCCTTCTTTACCACCCCACCAGGGTGGTTCCGGTCTCAATCAGGACCCTCCAGCAAGAGAACTCGGGTGAAACTGCGCACAATTGCAGATTCCATACAGAAACTGATGAGGAACAAACTGGAAGTATCAGGCCAGCCTATTCCTCATCAGCTTTAAGGACTGCCTCCACAAACAAATAAAAAAGGAGGGATTTTGAGTCCCCAATTTAATTTGTGTCCCCAATTTGTCTAATTTGTCACGGGTAACACAACAGGTTAAAAAGTATAATTTACCTTAAGGCTAGGTCACACGGGCCGACGGATGCAAAACATATGCAAAAAGGACACAGAGGGCAAGCAAAATTTTGGGGGTGGCTCCATCCACTGTTATCCACTCTCAAATGGAAAGGAACGGACGGGGGTAGTATGTAGCGAGGAGGTTTAGCGGATGTTCATAGGAAGCCTAGCGGATGGAAGCAGATGGAAGCAGATGACACATCCGAAGGGCTTCCAGGGGAGAATAGCAAAGCAGACGTGTAGCGGAAGGAGCGGATGCGTAGCGGATGATGCAGATGCATCAAGGACGCCTATAGGATGCATAGCGGATGCGTAGTGGATGCAAAGTGCTCACTGCGCATGCAGTGATGATGAATTGCATCAGCTCCGCGGATATAAAAGGATGCAGCTTGCAAGCAGTCACCATTCAGAGGAAAGACCTGTTGCCAGAGACATCTTAAAAGAACACCATGGTTCAACAGTCAGGGAAGAAGAGAAAGCCTGTGCCTACTCCTGCCAGCCCTGGCAAGAAGGACAGAAACACCATCCCACCCCCTGGTGCTGACTCTGAAGCTGATAGTGCATCTGCTGCTGCTGCTGCTGGTGGTGGTGCTGCTGGTGTTTCTCCTGCTGGCGTTGCTGGTGCTGGTGCTGCTGGTGCTGCTGCTGTGGTGGACAAACCCCAAGGCCCTCAAAGTCCTGCTGCTGCAGGCCCTGAAGCCCCTGCCAGAGGGAGGAAGAGGCAAGGGAAGGAGAAGGGAGAGAGGAACAGTACTCTATTTCCAAGGACCATGAGGAGGAGGTGCTGGAATGGCTGAGGGAGAACGAGTACCTGTGGAGAAAGGGCCACAGGCTCTATCGCGACATGAAGAGGAAGCAGGCAGCCTGGAGAGACAAGGCAGAGAGCCTGGGTTACACTTCAAATGTACTCATCGACTGCCTTGCCAGCCTGCCCTGCCTGCATGCCTGCCTGCCAGCCTTGCTGCCTGCCTTGCTGCCAGTCTTCCTGCCAGCCTGCCTGCCAGCCTCCCTGTCAGCCTCCCTGCCAGCCTGGCTGCCAGCCTGCCTGCCTGCCTTCCTGCCAGCCTACCTGCAAGCCTACATGCCAACCTTGCTGCCTGCCTGCCTGCCAGCGAGCAATCCCAAAACCATGGGGAAGAAGAGAAATCCTCAGCCATCTGCTGCCAGCCCTGGCAAGAGGGACAGGGCCACCCTCCCACCCCATGGCCCTCACTCTGCTTCTGCTGGGTCGTCTGTAGCACGGGCTCGCTCTTCTGGGGCTGGGGCTTCTGCTACTTCTGCTTCTGGAGGAGCTGATGCTGCTGCTTCTGGCGGTGGTGCTTCTGCTCATGCTTAATCTGCTGATGCTGCTTCTGGGGCTGGGGCTTCTGCTGCTTCTGCTTCTGGAGGAGCTCATGATGCTTCTTATGGCAGTGGTGCTTCTTCTCGTGCTTACTCTGCTGAAGCTGCTCCTCGTCCTGCTGGTCCTGCTCGTACTGTTCATGCTCCTTGTCTTGTTCGTCCTGATGGTCCTGCTTGTGCTCCTGGTCTTGCTCGTCCTCCCGGTCCTGCTGGTCCTCCTGGTCCTGCTCGTGCTCCTGGTCCTGCTGGTGCTGCTGGTGCTTACTCTGCTGCTGCTGATCCTGGTCCTGCTGGTGCTGCTGCTGCTGCTGCTGATGATGATCCTGCTGGTGCTGCTGCTGGTGGTGATGTAGAGGAGCAGCCCCTACAACCTGGAAGCCCCTCTGATGAGGGTCCATGTGGTCCTGCCAAAGGGAGGAAGAGGCATGCACGAGAACGGGAGAGGAGGCAGTACTCCATCGAGGAGGAACATGAGGAGGAGGTGCTGGAGTGGCTGAGAGAGAATGACTATCTCTGGCGGAAGGGACACAGGCTCTACAGGGACACCAAATGGAAGCAGGCTGCTAGAAGAGAGAAAGCAGAGAACCTGGGCTACACTTCGGAGGTGCTCCTTGGCTGGTGGAAACATATACACACCTGGTATGGGAAGCTGCACCTCAAGAAATCTGGCCAGACTGCGGTCAAGCTGACGGACAGAGAGATCTACATCATGGCCAAGTGCAGCTTCCTGGAGCGTGAGATCAGCCACCGAGAAGCAGCCCATCTGTCTACCCTCTCTCTCAGGCAGCCTGCTGAGAGCCAGTCCTCTTCCGGCAGAGAGTCAGCTCCTGTCTCCAGGCAGGTGTCTGTGGAGCATGCCACAATGGAGAACCCCCTGACAGCTGTGGTACCCGTGGTGGAGCACGTGGAGGACTCCCTGGTGCGGTGGGAGAAAGGAGACGGCGCTTCCACCACAGTCCAACCCGCATCCACCCCAAGCTCCACCTCCACAGAAAGGCAGAGAGCCAGACAGGAGGGGCAGAGCCACACTGTCCTGCTGGAGATAAGAGACACCATCAGGAGCAGCATAGATATCCTCTCTCAGCTGGTCCACACTGACTCCTCATCCTCCAATTGCAAGCCCTTCCTCACCTATGTCAACCAGACCCTCATGGACATGGCGGAACCCCAGTACCAGGTGGTGAAGGACAGGATCACAGATCTGCTTCACAACCATCCAGATCCAGATGAACCTGCTCCCACCCAGTCCAGGTCTGCTCCTCCACCTCCACCCCAGGTGATGTCCCTCCCATTCCAAGGCTTTCCACAGGCCCTCACCTACCAGGGCTACGGCTACCAGGAGGTCCAGCAGCACAGGCAGCAGCAGCCCTTCCCAGTCCAGGCACAGGTTCATCGGATGACACCATTGCCACCGGTTCCACTGATGCCACCAATGCCACCCACGCCACTGATGCCACCAACACCACCGATGCCACTCACGTCACCGATGCCATCCACGCCAGTCCTCACACAGCTGCAGACCAGACAGCCCCAGTACACTGCTCCTTCCTCCACCCCACAGCCAAGCCCGGCCTCAGTACATCTTTCGTCGGTACTGGGACTGACACCCCATGGCATGGAGGAAGGAGCTCTCAACATCACAGGGCTGAGCCAGCTGTCTGAGAGCTTTCTCAACACAACATCCCAGTGGCGCTTTAGACCAGCACTCCAGCAACACCCAACTCCACAGCACCTGGACCCTTCACCCCTGAGACTGGGCACACCTCTGAGTGACAGAGAAGAGTGCCAGAGACTGGGTGGCTACCTGTAGACTTTATTTGGACACTTGAATTGGGTCCTTGGAGTTGAAATAAGTGGAGCCTGACTTGGCTGGAGCTTTGCAGGCCACGTGCTTGCCATCTATGGCTCCAAGGGTGTAGGGTAAGTTCCACTTCTGATACCACTGCTCTGCAACTTTCTTCCATCCTTCTTCAGTGGAGGGGTACTGGAGGAGCTCCTCCTTGTATTCTTCGATGATGGCCTGCACCACTTCTCTGACCACAATGCTGATGGTGTTGTGTGGCACCCTCCAGCCATACTGCATGCTCCAGTAGGTGGTCCCTGAGGCCAAGTGGCACAGAGTCAGGTTCCAGGCTGGGCCGGAATTTGGTGTTTGCCTTGGTCAACCTGGGTGTCAACCACTCCAGAACTTCTTCAAACATGGCTGGAGGCATCCTCATGAAGTTCTGGAATGCACGAGGGTCTTTGTTCATGAGCTCCACCATCAGCTTGTTGTACAGTCCGTACTCTGCTGTTCTCTCGATCCATCTTTGGACCCAGATGTTTCTTGGCCGCCTCCTTTTCTCCCTGTACTAGAGTTGACAGAGCCTGTAGAGGGCTTTGCACTGTTGCAGAATGATGGTAGCTACCAAAAGGACTGTGTTATGATCCATGGTGGACATGACTGGATGCTGTGGAAGAGCAAGAGGCAGATGAAGGCTGCAGAGGTCTGCACAGCAGGGCTGCTGGTCTGAAAGTGAAATCCAGGTGAGTTGCTCCCCCTTTTTTATAGGCAGTTTTTTTCCCCTATGTGTCCTTTTGCATCCTCTAGACATCCTCTGGACATCCTTAATATCCTTGATAGGTCCCCTCTGAGAATGTTTTTTCCATTTTAAATGCTTTCTTTGCAAGCTGCATCCGCTTTCATTCTTTCTCCATCCGTGCTACTAATGCTGCATGTCCATTCCATGTCTGTTCCGCTTCCTCCCTGTGTCCGCTTTCCTCTGGAGCAGATCGAGTTGTGCGGATGCACAGCAGATGCCTAGCAGATGTAGCAGACACGTAGCAGATGCCGACGGATGCAGAACGGATGTTCCCCGTATGCGTTGTGGATGCAGAATGGACGTGTTTGATACATTTTCTGCTCAGAAATTTTGAGAAGCTCAAAACCTTCTGAGCGGATGAAATGTCAGTCGACAGATGCTGGACGGATAGAGAGGAAGAAAAATGGAGGCAGTGAGTACAGAACGGAAGCATCGCATTAACCAACGGATTGCAAGTGTTTTTGTCCGTTTTACATCCTCTTTCCATCCGTTGGTGCAGTGTGACAGGGGATTTAATTTGCTCAGGTTCTGACAATGCACTGAATAAGTCAGTCAATGTTTCCTCTGGCACATCCTCAGCACTTCCTACAGCTGTGAGTAAATGTCACACTGCACCATGTCATACTGCACCCATGTCACACTGCACCAATGGATGCAAAGAGGATGTAAAACGTTAAAAAAAGCTTGCCATCCATTGGAAAACGCTGTGCATCCGTTGTGTACTCATTGCATACGTGTTTCATACGCTCTATCCTTTGAGCATCCGTCCACTGAGATTTCATCTGCTCAAGAAGTTTTGAGCTGCACAAAACTTTTTGAGCGGATGAACTTTCCGCTGTGTACGATGTAAATCCATGACATACGAGCAATAAATGTTCTATGTCCGTTTATCATCCGTTAAACATCCTCTGGATCCTCTCTGCATCCTCTGGGCATCCTCACAACTCACATCTGCTGCAGCTGAAAATGGAAAGAGCGAGGAAACAAAAGGTACATGGAACGTCTACACAGCATTAGTAGCACGGAAATAGAAAGGATGAGCAGTGAATGGTTTGCATCCTATATACATCCTCTAGGCTTCCTATGAACATCTGTTTAACATCCCTGCTACATACTACCCATGTCCGTTCTTTTCCTTTCTTTTCTGTTCTGTTTATGCAAATTTTTGTCAATTTTTGGAGTGGATGACAATGGATGGAGCCACCCCCGAAAATTTGCTCATCCACTGTGTCCTTTTTGATACATTTTGCATCCATCAGCCAGTGTGACCCAACCTTAACACAGTTTGTATATTGCTTCTTTGCCTTCTCAAAGTCAGTTCCATTGCAGCAGCCTCAGTTTAGCAATGTGAGAGGTATTCCAACATAAATTTAAAGCAACAGTTCCCATTTGGTGATGTGGGTATACTTTTCATTTCAGTAGTGGATATACTTTTCATTTCAGTGTGGGTATACTTTACATTTCAGTAGTGGGTATACTTTTTCTGAGCAAAAAACCCTTATTGTAAATATTGACAAGGTGCTCAGAAAGGGCTTCATTCTGAAAAGCATGGAGGTTTTCCATGGGTTTGGAAGCATGGTTGCTTGAACAATGGGACAATTCTCATGCATTGCATTCTTGCTGGCAGCCACTCTACTTGGAAAGATCTATCAGAGTGAGTTCACAATGGAGCAGCTGGCTCAGGGACAGCCTAATAGCTTTGCTATTACTCCAACACCCTCTATTTACTCTCTTGCCATAAATTTGCAAGACTATAGTTAGACTGTAGTTATGTTGGTCATCTCTTAGGCCTTTACCTGATTGAGTGTTTTCTCTATATGTGTTCAAATTATTGGGAGGAAAACGAGGTCCTTCGCTAGTTTCATTTTCTGAGTTAGTCATCCCATATCTATCCATGGTTATCCTCCCAAGTCCTTCTCCAGTATTTGAGTGGCTCCTTACAAATGTTGCAAAAGATTATTTCAGGCAATCGACCTTATTTATGACATTTGACAAAAGATCGTATATTGAGTTTACAGTTTGAGCTGTAAGCAAACAATGTCTAGAGATGAAGTCTGTCACATTTTCCTTCTTTAAATTTGCTACATCTTTCCCCTGAGCAAAGAAGGCTGCTGCTGGGCTCCATCCTTCATTTTTGTTAAAGATATGGATGATTGTTTTACATGTTGAGAAGATCATTATCCAAATAAAGAAAAGAAAGCCAAGTTCAACACCTTCAGCATGTTGGCCTTTTCAGCATGTGGATCTCCTTCTTTCCAGCCTATCTGAGCACAAAAGGAAAAACCATGGTAGCTGTGGAGGTCTTCTCCATCTTGTCCTCCAGTGCTGCTTTACTGGGATGCATATTTTTTCCAAA
Organism: Laticauda colubrina; assembly: GCA_015471245.1. NCBI lineage: Eukaryota > Metazoa > Chordata > Lepidosauria > Squamata > Elapidae > Laticauda > Laticauda colubrina. The sequence continues at coordinate 163,900 of BLBF01000082.1, forward strand.
ATGCTACATCATTGTTTTTAGACCTGATCTTAACTACAGGGAGCAACTCACAAAGAGAAAATAGTTCATCATATGATATTACTGGCTCAGATAAATTGCCAAAAAGAAATAGAAAATGTGCTGTGTGTATATTCTTTTGCTTTGGTGCAAGTCCACCACTTGTGTGGGTAAATCCCTCAGTTATGATTCCATTTCCATCATTTTGCAGAGAAGTTACTGAACATTTTTGCCAATCTTGCCAGTGGTAGATATCTCCTATGAAACATTTTATATAAATTTTATTTATATGCCAAAGCCATCATCAGTTTATACTTCCTATTCCATAGCTTTTGCTACCTCTCTAGTTCTATATTAAAACTGAATTTTCCCCCCAAATAACCATTGTTTCTTTGTCTTTCTCCTCCTCCATTTTGTATATCAATATGCTTTTTTTAAATCAGTTTTTTATCTGTCCCCATTAGTATTTTATTTAATAACATTGATTCTTTATTTTGACCTCATGAGTTAACATCCTTCTCATATCTTGTATCTGGAGAGTGGTGGGATTCATTTTTTTTTTTACTATCAGTTCTGTGGGCATGGTGGGTGTGCTGTGGCTTGGTTGGCATGGAAGGGAAGGATACTGCCATTTCCATTCTTTCCCCACTCCTTCTTTCCAGCTCCGTTCTCCTCTGTAGGGCAACAAAGGAAGACCCATCCGATTAGCTGGGACTCGGGATGCACAGAATGGATGGGGATGGGGCCAGTCAGAGGTGGTATTTGCTGGTTCTCCAAACTATTCAAAATTTCCACTTCTGGTTTTCCAGAACTGATCAGAATCTGCTGAGTGCCACCTCTGATCTGGAAGTATGGGGAGCATTCTAAATCCACCCCTGACTCTGTAATTGTCTAGTTTTTAATTCATGATCCTTATTCAAAATGTATTTATAGAATACATTTTTTCAAAGTTGATAAGATTTAGATATATTAATTCTTCCATGGTGGAGGCCCAAACTGGAATTTTCATATCATGTTGTGTTATAATTTTTCCCATACATTAAGCAGTGTGTTCCTTACATAGTGACCTTGAAAGTTTATGTGTGCCATACTGCTGCAATACCATAGGAAAACATGCCAGCCTTTCTGAAGATCACGTTCCTCTAACAGTAAGAACCTTCTATGTTTCAGATTTACCCATTCTTTTATCCAGGACAAAGCTGATGTCTGATAGTAAAGTTCCCAGTCTGGGAGTCCAAAACCCCTGTTACTTTTAGATTCCTGCGACCTTTTTAACTTTATTCTGCTTTTTTTACCTTACCATATATATTTCAGAATCATTCAGTTTAAATCATCAAAATTTTATTCTCTAATCTTATCGGTATCATTTGCAATAGGGAAAGAATTTTGGTAATATATTCATTTCCAAGGTTGCTATTCTCTTTTTCATAGTTAATTGAATATTCTTCTATCTTTCTAAGTCTAGTTTAATTTGTTGCATTAGTTTTATGTAATTGACCTCTTTTATCATTGCATACTGTGCTGTTAGACAGATGCCTAAGTATTTGACCTTATTTACTATCTGCAATCCTATTTTCTCTCGTTCCTTTTTTTTTAATTTTTCCATAAGATTTTTAACTAATACCTTAAGGGCCTGTCACATAGGCTGACGGATGCAAAACATATGTAAAAAGGATACAGCGGATGAGAAAATTTTCCATTCATTTTCATCTGCTCTCAAAAGTACCTCAAATTTGCATAAGCACAGCGGACAACAACGGAGAGGAACGGACGGGGAGAGGATGTAGCGAGGATGTAAAGTGGATGCTCCATGGAAGCCTAGCGGATTGAAGTGGATGGAAGTGGATGGCACAACCGCAGGACTTCTGGGGGAGCACAGCAAAGCGGACGTGCAATGGAAGGAACAGATGCAGAGCGGATGCCTAGCGGATGAAGTGGAAGCATCATGGAAGCCTAGTGGATGCCTAGCGGGTTGCAAAGCATTCACTGCACATGCAGGGAGGATGCATTGCGTCAGCCCCGCAGATATAAAAGGATGCAGCTTGCAAGCAGGTCAACATTCAGAGGAAAAACCTGCTGCCAGACACATCTCCAGCCAAAAACCATGGGGAAGAAGAGGAAGCCTGTGCCATCTGCTGCCAGCCCTGGCAAGAAGGACAGGGCCACCATCCCAACCCCTGGCCCTGACTCTGCTTCTGCTGGGGCTTCTGCTGTTCGGGCTGACTCTTCTGGTGCTGATGCTTCTGCTGGTGCTGCTTCTGATGTTGGTGCTTCTCCTGGTGCTAAATCCCATGTCACACCGCCCAACGAATGCAAAAAGGACACAGCGGACAAGCAAAATGTTCCATCCATTGTTATCTGCTCTCAAAAAGGGCAAAAATTTGCATAACCAGAACGGATAACACGGACGGGGGGAGGACGCAGGGTGGATGGAAATTGGATGCGGAATGGAAGCCCAGCGGATGGAAGCAGATGGGGGTGGATGGTGCAACCGCAGGGCTTCTGGGGGCCATCAGCAAAGCGGACGTGGAACGGATACATCGGATGCACAGCAGACGAAGTGGATGCAGAGCGGAAGCCTAGCGGATGCACAGCGGAAGCCGAGCGGATGCCTGGCATTAATTGCGCATGTGGGGGGGATGCATTGCATCAGCCCCGCAGATATAATGGAAGCAGCTCGGAAGCAGGTCACCATTCAGAGGAAAGACCTGCTGCCGGACACATCGACTGCCTTGCCTGTCCTGCCTGCATGTCTGCCTGCCCGCCTTGCTACCAGCCTTGCTATCAGCCTCATTGCCAGCCTTGCTGCCAGCCTGCCTGGAAGCCTCCCTGCCAGCCAGTCTGCCTGCCAGCCTTGCTGCCTGCCTTCCTGCCAGCCTTGGTTCATGTCTGCCTGTCAGCCTTGGCGCCTGCCTGCCTGCCAGCCTTCCTGCCAGCCTTGGTGCCTGCCTGCCTGCCAGCCTTGGTGCCTGCCTGCCAGCCAGCCTTCCTGCCAGCCTTGGTGCCTGCCTGCCTGCCAGCCTTCCTGCCAGCCTTGGTGCCTGCCTGCCTGCCAGCCTACCTGCCAGCCTTGGTGCCTGCCAGTCAACCTGCCAGCCAGCAATCCCACAACCATGCGGAAGCACAGCAAGCCTCAGCCATCTGCTGCAAGCCCTGGCAAGAGGGACAGGGCTTCCATCCCACCCCCTGGCCCTCACTCTGGTTCTGCCGGGGCTTCTGCAGCACGGGCTCGCTTTTCTGGGGCTGGCGCTTCTGCTGCTTCTGCTTCTGGAGGAGCTGATGACAAGCACTCCAGCACCAGCCACATCCACAGCACCTGCACCCTTCACCCCCGGGACTGAGTGACCAAGAGGAGTGCCAGAGACTCATTTTTGTCTTATAGCTTGTTGTTAATAAAGTCGATTTATGATGCACACACTTGCTTCATTTCTTTTTTTATATAAAGTCTTGGTGGAAAATTTTTGAAATGGTTGAAGACTTTGCATGCTTGTGGGATGGGCAAGGATAGCAGTGGGATGGGCAGGGATACCTTTGGGATGGGTATTAGCTGTGGGATAGATAAACCTCCAGTGCAAGCATAGTGGGACTGTATGGTCCACCCTCCCAGCTGCCACACTTTTGGCCCTTTATTATCAATAATAATGTAATAAACATCCACAAACACAACTCTTTATTAAACGCCATGTTCATTGTAGGCCCACCCAACATTCATAACCCAATCTCATCCGTGTGATGAGACAGGCTGAAGGCTCAAATGCTCCAGCTGAGTAGTTGCACCTTTGTCTCAGGAGGTTGCGCTGCTTCTTTGCTTCATGTGAGGCTCTGTTGGGGCCTTGCACATCCTCAGTGTCTATCAGGTTTCACCCTTGCCTCCATTCCCCAGGCTCCATGTCCCCATTGCCTTGTTGGAGGTCCATGAGACTGTTCTGCAAGACTGGGTAGTGGGTGCGCATGAGATTGTGCAGGATGCAGCAAGCTTCCATGATGTTCCTCACAGTCTCTGGGTGATGCTGCATGGTGGTAAGAAATACCTGGAACCTGTTGGCCAGGATGCCAAAGGAGTTCTCCACCACCCGCCTTCCCCTGGACAGCTTGTAGTTGAAGATCCTCTCTTCACGGGTGAGGAGTCTGGAAGTGTAGGGCTTCATGAGGTAGGTTGTGAGGGAGAAGGCGTCATCCCCCACGATGAAGTAGGGCACATCTTGTGTGTCATTGGGCAGGGGGTCTGGATCTGGGAAGCCCATGATGAGGTTGTGTTCTAGCCCCTTCTTCAGGTGACTGGCATTGTATACCTGGACATCTGAAGCTGACCCGTTGCCTGAAGCATCGATGTACATAAACTTGTAGTCAGCATCGACCATGGCAAAGAGGATGATGCTGAAGAAGACCTTGGAGTTGAAATAAGTGGAGCCTGACTTGGCTGGAGCTTTGCAGGCCACGTGCTTGCCATCTATGGCTCCAAGGGTGTAGGGTAAGTTCCACTTCTGATACCACTGCTCTGCAACATACTTCCATCCTTCTTCAGTGGAGGGGTACTGGAGGAGCTCCTCCTTGTATTCTTCGATGATGGCCTGCACCACTTCTCTGACCACAATGCTGATGGTGTTGGATGGCACCCTCCAGCCGTACTGCATGCTCCTGTAGGAGGTCCTTGAGCCCAGGTGGCACAGAGTGAGTGCCACCTTGAGCCCAGGTTCCAGGCTGGGCCAGAAGCTGGTGTTTTCCTTGGTCAACCTGGGTGTCAGGCACTGCACAACTTCGTCAAACATGACTGGAGGCATCCTCATGAAGTTATGGAACGCCCGAGTGTCTTCACTCCTGAGCTCCACCATCAGCTTGTTGTACAGTCCGTCCTCTGCTCTTCTGGTGAACCATCTTCGGATCCAGACTCTTTGGGTGACTCCTTTTCTTCTCACAGTAGAGTTCACAGAGCCTGCAGATGGCTTCGCACTGTTGCAGAAGGATGGTGGCTGCCGAAAGGACTTTGTTGCAATCTACGGTGGACATGACTGGATGCTGTGGAAGAGGAAGATCTAGATGAAGGCTGCAGAGGTCTGCACTGCTGGGCTGCTGTTCTGAAAGTGAGATGCAGACAAGTTGCTCCCCCTTTTTATAGGCAGGAAAGGTGTCCCTTTGCATCCTCTAGGCATCCTCTAGGGATCCTCTAGGCATCCTGCAGACATCCTTAATATCCGAGATAGGTCCCATCCGCGAACGTTTTTTCCATGTTAAACGCTTTGTTTCCGTGCTGCATCCGCTAGGCACCCGTTCTGCATCTGTACCACGTCCATTCCGCTTCCTCCCTGCATCCGAGCGGATGCTATTTGCGTGGATACAGAACGGATGCCTAGCGGATATAGCGGATGTGTAATGGATGCATAGCAGATGCGTAGCGGATGCATAGCGGATGCAGAACGAACGAACTGGATACATTTTCTGTGCAAAAGTTTTAGGCAGCCCAAAACTTTTGGAGTGGATGAAACGTCCATAAACGGATGCTGGACAGATAGAGAGGAAGCCAAACGGAGGCAGTGAGTACATCGCGTTTTCGAATGGATGGCAAGGTTTTTTGTCCATTTTACATCCTCTTTGTATCCGTTGGTTCGGTGTGACATGGGCTTTACTCTGCTGGTGCTGCTCCTGGTCCTGCTGGTCCTGCTGGTGCTGCTGGTGCTCCTGGTCCTGCAGGTGCTCCTGGTCCTGCTGGTCCTGCTGGTCCTGCTGGTACTGTTGGTGCTTACTCTGCTGCTGCTGATCCCTGTCCTACTGGTCCTGCTGGTGCTCCTGGTGCTTACTCTGCTGCTCTTGATCCTGGTCCTGCTGGTGCTGCTGGTCTGCTGGTGCTGCTTGTCTGCTGGTGCTGCTGGTCCTGATGGTGCTGCTGGTCCTGCTTTTGCTGCTCCTGTTGTTGTTGCTGCTGCTGCTGCTGGTGGTGTGGTGGAGCAGCCCCTAGAAACTCGAAGCCACTCTGATGAGGGCCCAGATGGCCCTGCCAGAGGGAGGAAGACGCATATGTGAGAACGGGAGAGGAGGCAATAACCATCGAAGAGGAACATCAGGATGAGGTGCTCGAATGGCTGAGGGAGAACGAGTACCTATGGCGGAAGGGACACAGGGTCTATCAAGACACCAAGAGGAAGCAGGCTGCTTGGAGAGAGAAGGCGGAGAGCCTGGGCTACACTTCAGTGGTCCTCCTCGGGTGGTGGAAGCACATGCACACCTGGTATGGGAAGCTGCAACTCAAGAAATCTGGCCAGGCCACAGTCAAGCTCACCGACCGGGAGACATATGTGATGGCCAAGTGCAGCTTCTTGGAGGGTGAGATCTGTCACTGAGGAGCAGCCCCTCTGACAATCCTCTCTCTCAGGCAGCCCACAGAGAGCCAGTCCTCTTCTGGCCAAGAATCAGCTCCTGTGTCCAGGCAGATGTCTGCGGAGTGACCCACGAAGGAGACCCACCCTCCGACAGCTACACTCCCCATAGTGGAGCATGTGGAGGAACCCCTGACGTAGTGGGAGCAGAGAGGGTAGAGACCACCAGAGACCAACCTACATCCACCCCCAGCTCCACCTCCACAGAAAGCAGACAGAGAGCCAGACTGGAGAGGCAGAGCCACACTGTCCTGCTGGAGATCAGGGACACCATCAAAAGCAGCGTATATCTCCTCTCTCAGCTGGTACATACTGACATACCATCCTCAAACTGCAAGACCTTCTTAACCTACATCAACCAGACCCTCATGGACATGTCTGAATCACAGTACCAGGTGATAAGGGCAGGATCACTGGTCTTCTGCACAACCCTCCAGGCCCAGCTGAACCCACTCTGACCCTGTCCAGGTCTGCTCCTCCACCCCAGGTGATGTCACAGCCCTTCCAAGTCCTTCCAAAGCCCCTCTCCTACCAAGGCTATGGCGACCAGGAGTTCCAGCAGCACAGGCAGCCTTTCCCAGTCCAAGCACAGGTTCATCGTACACCACCGGTGCCACCGGTGCCACCGATGCCACTGATGCCACTGACATCACAGATGCCCCCGATGCCACTGATGCCACCAATGCCACAGATGCCTCCCACACCTCACCTCGCTCACCTGCAGACCAGACAGCCCCACTACACTCCTCCTTCATCCACCCCACAGCCAAGCCCGGCCTCAGAACATCTGTCATCGGTCTTGAGACTGAAACCCCATGCCATGGAGGAAGGGGCCCTCAACATCACAGGACTGAGCCATCTCTCTGAGAGCTTCCTCCACACACCATCCCCTGTTTTCCTCTTGGGGCCACCCCAATGGCGCCTCAGACCAGCACTCCAGCAGCAGCCAACTCCACAGTACTTGGACCCTTCACCCCTGAGACTATGGGAACGCCTCAGAGTGACTGAGAAGAGTGCCGGAGTCTGGGTTGCTTCCTTTTGACTTTACCTTTGCTCGGGACACTTTACTTGGGTCATTTTGCTTTTACAGATTGTTATTAAGAAAGTTTATCTTTGCTTCACACACTTGCTTCAGTTCTTTTAGTCAATAAAGTCTTGGTGGAAACTTTTAGAAATGATTTAAGCCTTTGCATGTGGGATGGGTAAGGATAGCAACGGAATGGGCAAGGATACCTGTGGGATGGGTAATAGCTTTGGGATGAGTTAAGATAGCAGTGGAATGGGCAGGGATACATGTGGGATGGGTAATAGCTGTGGGATGGGTTAGGATATCTGTGGGATGGGTAATAGCTGTGGGATAGATAAACCTCCAGTGCAAGCATAGTGGGACTGTATGGTCCACCCTCCCAGGTGCCAAACCTATTGCCCTTTATTATCAACAACAATGTAATCATTCATCAACACATTTCAACACAAACACAACACTTTATAAAATGCCCTGTTCATTGTAGGCCCACTCAACATGCGTGGCCCAATCTCATCAGTGTGATGAGATAGGTTGAAGGAAACATCCATTAAGCATCTACCATCCTGTCTTGCCATGCCACTGCTCCAGCTGGGGAGTTGCACCAGTGTTTCAGGAGGTTGCACTGCTTCTTCCCTTCATGTGAGGCTCTGTTGTGGCCTTTCACATCCACAGTATCTATCAGGTTTCGCCCTTGCCTCCATTCACCAGGCTCCATGTCCCCATTGCCTTGTAGGAGGTCCACGAGCCTGTTCTGCAACACTGGGTAGCGGGTGCACATGAGATTGTGCAGGATGCAGGAAGCTTCCACAATATTCCTCACGGTCTCTGGGCAATGCTGCATGGTGGTGAGAAGTACTTGGAACTTGTTGGCCAGGATGCTAAAGATTTTCTCCACCACCCATCTTGCCCTGGACAGCCTTTAGTTGAAGATCCTCTCTTCACAGGTGAGGCATCTGGAAGTGTAGGGCTTCATGAGATAGGTTCTGAGGGAGAAGGTATCATCCCCCACGATGAAGTAGGGCACATCTTGTGTGTCGTTGGGCAGGGGGTCTGGATCTGGAAAACCCATGATAAGGTTGCATTCCAGCCCCTCCTTGAGGTTACTGGCATTGTATACCTGAGCATCTGAATATGACCCGTTGCCTGAAGCATCGATGTACATGAACTTGTAGTCAGCATCGACCATGGCAAAGAGGATGATGCTGAAGAAGCCCTAGTAGTTGTGATAAGTGAACCCTGACTTGGCTGGAGCTTTGAAGGCCACGTGCTTGCCATCTATGTCTCCAAGGGTGTGGGGGAAATTCCACTTCTGATATGACTGCTCTGCAACATTCTTTCAGCCTTCTTCAGTGGAGGGGCACCTGGTCTCAGGGACCACCTACAGGAGCATGCAGTATGGCTGGAGGGTGCCACACAACACCATCAGCATTGTGGTCAGAGAAGTGGTGCAGGCCATCATCGAAGAATACCTGGAGGAGCTCCTCCAGTGTCCCTCCACTGATATAGGATGGAAGAAAGTTGCAGAGCAGTGGTATCAGAGGTGGAACTTCCCACACACTGTTGGAGCCATAGATGGCAAGCACGTGGCCTTCAAAGCTCCACCCAAGTCGGGCTCCACTTATTTCAATGACAAGGGCTTCTTCAGCATCGTCCTCTTTGCCATGGTCGATGCTGACTACAAGTTCATGTACATTGATGCTTCAGGCAACGGCTCATGTTCAGATGCTAAGGTATACAATGCCAGTGACCTCAAGGAGGAGCTGGAAAGGCAACCTCATCATGGGCTTCCCAGAACCAGACCCCCTGCCCAACGACACGCAAGATGTGCCCTACTTCATTGTGGGGGATGATGCCTTCTCCCTCAGAACCTACCTCATGAAGCCCTACATCTCCAGACTCCTCACCCGTGAAGAGAGGATCTTCAACTACAGGCTGTCCAGGGCAAGGCGGGTGGTGGAGAACACCTTTGGCATCCTGGCAAAGAGGTTCCAGTTACTTCTCACCACCATGCAGCATCGCCCAGAGACTGTGAGGAGGATCGTGGAAGCTTGCTGCATCCTGCACAATCTCATGCGCACCCGCTACCCAGTCTTGCAGAACAGGCTCATGGATCTCCAACAAGGTAATGGGGATATGGAGCCTGGGGAATGGAGGCAAGGGCGAAACCTGATAGACACTCAGGATGTTCAAGGCTCCAACAGAGCCTCACATGAAGGGAAGAAGCAGCGCAACCTCCTGAGACACTGGTGCAACTCCCCAGCTGGAGCAGTGGAGTGGCAAGACAGGATGATAGATGATTAATGGGTGCTTCCTTCAGCCTGTCTCATCACACGGATGAGATTGGGTCATGTATGTTGGGGGGGCTTACAATGAACAGGGCATTTAATAAAGAGTTGTGTTTGTGTTGACATGTGTGGATGGTTATTACATTATTATTCATAATAAAGGGCCATAGGTGTGGTACCAGGGAGGGTGGACCATACAGTCCCACTATGCTTGTACTGGAGGCTTATCTATCCCACTGCTATCCTTACCCATCCCACAGCTATTACCCATACCACAGGTATCCCTGCCCATCCCACTGCTATCTTAACCCATCCCACAAGCATGCAAAGGCTTAAACGAATTCTAAAAGTTTCCACCAAGACTATTAAAAAAAAGAAATGAAGCAAGTGTGTGAATCAAAGATAAACTTTATTGAACAACAAGCTGTAAAACAAAAATGACCCAAGTCAAGTGTCCAAATAAAGTCCACAGGTAGCCAGCTACCCAGTCTCTGGCACTCTTATTGGTCATTTGGAGTTGTGCCCAGTCTCAGAGGTGAAAGATCCAGGTGCTGTGGAGTTGGGTGATGCTGGAGTGCTGTTCTGTATCGTCATTGGGGTGCCTGGCCCCGAGAGGACAACAGGGGATGGTGTGTTGAGAAAGCTCTCAGACAGCTGGCTCAGACCCGTGATGCTGAGAGGTCCTTCCTCCATGCCATGGGGTGTCAGCCCCAGTACTGATGACAGATGTACTGAGGCCAGGCTTGGCTGTGGGGTGGAGGAAGGAGCAGTGTAGTGGGGCTGTCTGGTCTGCAGCTGGGTGAGGACTGGCTTTGGTGGTATTGGTGGTGTGGGTGGCACCGCTGTCGTCGGTGGCATCATTAGTGTGGCTGGCATCGGTGACATCAGTGGAACTGGTGGCAACGGTGTCATCCGATGAACCTGTGCCTGGACTGGGAAGGGTTGCTGCCTGTGCTGCTGGACCTCCTGGTAGCTGTAGCCCTGGTAGGTGAGGCGCTGTGGGAAGCCTTGGAATGGGAGGGACATCACCTGGGGTGGAGGTGAAGGAGCAGACCTGGACTGGGTAGGAGCAGGTTCCTCTGGATCTGGAGGGTTGTGAAGCAGCTCTGTGATCCGGTCCTTCACCACCTGGTACTGGGGTTCCTCGGTGTTCTTGAGGGTCTGGTTGACATCGGTGAGGAAGGGCTTGCGATTGGAGGATGAGGAGTCGGTGCTGACCAGCTGAGAGAGGAGATCTATACTGGTGCAGATGGTGTCCCTGATCTCCAGCAGGACAGTGTGGCTCTGCCCCTCCTGCTGTCTGGCTCTCTGCCTTTCCATGGAGGTGGAGCTGGGTGGGGTGGATGCGGCTATGACTGTGGTGGACTCGATGTCTCCTTTCTCCCACCGCACCAGGGAGTCCTCCACGTGCTCCACCATGGTTACAACAGCTGTCCACGGGTTCTCCACCATTGCACACTCCACAGAAACCTGCCTTGAGACAGGGACTGACTCTCGGCCGGAAGAGTACTGGGTCTCAGCAGGTGGCCGGAGAGAGAGGGTAGACAGATGGGCTCCTGGTGCTCCTCGGTGGCAGATCTCACCCTCCAGGAAGCTGCACCTGGCCATGACATAGGTCTCTCTGTCTGTCAGCTTCACAGTGGCCCGGCCAGATTTCTTGAGGTGCAGCTTCCCGTATCAGGTGTCCCGTACCAGGAGCACCTCCGAAGTGTAACCCATACTCTCCACCCTCTCTCTCCCAGCAGCCTGCTTCCTTTTTGTGTCCCTGTACAGCCGGTGTCCCTTCCGACACAGATAGTCATTCTCTCTCAGCCACTCCAGCACCTCATCCTCGTGTTCCTACACAATGAAGTATTGCCTCCTCTCCTGTCCCCGCATACGCCTCTTCCTCCCTTTGGCAGGACCAGATGGGCCCTCATCAGAGGGACTTTGAGGTTGTACGGGCTGCTCCTCCACACCACCAGCAGCAGCAGCACCAGCAGAATCATCATCATCATCATCACCAGCAGGATCATAATAATAATAATAATCAGCAGCAGCAGCAGCAGCAACACCAGGATCATCATCATCAGCAGCAGCAGCAGCAGCAGCAGCAGCAGCAGGATCAGCAGCAGCAGCAGGATCAGCAGCAGCAGAGTAAACACCAGCAGCCCCCGCAGCACTACCAGCAGCAGCAGCAGCAGCAGCACCACCAGTATTACTGGCAGGAGCAGGACCACAAGCAGGACCAGGAGCATGAGCAGGACAAACAGGATGAGCAAGACCAGGAGCACGAGCATTACGAGCTGTACGAGCAAGTCCAGGAGCACGAGCAGGATGAGCAGGACCAGCAGGACCAGGAGCAGCTTCTGCAGAGTACGCAGCAGAAGAAGCACCACCACCAGGAGCTTCAGCAGAAGCTCCAGCACCAGAAGAGCGAGCCCGAGCAGCAGAAGCCCCAGCAAAAGCAGAGTCGGGGACAGGGGGCGGGAGGGTGGCCCTGTCCCTCTTGCCAGGGATGGCGGCAGGTTGCTGAGACGTTCACTTCTTCCTCATGGTTGTGGGGTTGCTGGCTGGCAGGGAGGCTGGCAGGCACCAAGGCTGGCAGGAAGGCTGGCAGGAAGGCTGGCAGGAAGGCTGGCACCAAGGCTGGCAGGAAGGCTGGCACCAAGGCTGGCACCAAGGCTGGCAGGAAGGCTGGCAGGAAGGCAGGAAGGCAGGTTGGCAGCAAGGCTGGCAGGCAGGCAGAGAGCAAGGCTGGCAGGGAAGATGGCCAGGAGGCTTGGAGGCAGGCTGGCAGGAAGGCTGGCAGCAAGGCTTGCAGGCAGGCATGCAGGCAGAACAGGCAAGGCAGTCGATGTGTCTGGAAGCAGGTCTTTCCTCTGAATGCAGGCCAAGTGAGACCTGCTTCCCTTTATATCCACGTGGCTTATGCAATGCATCCCCCCCGCATGCGCAATTAACGTCAGGCATCCGTTCGGCTTCCGCTGTGCATCCGCTAGGGTTCCGCTCTGCATCCGCTTCATCCGTTCCGCGTCCGCTTTGCTGAAGACCCCTGAAAGCCCTGCAGATGTGCCATCCACTTCCATCCGCTTCCATCTTCTAGGCTTCCATTCCGCATCCGCTTTCCATCTGCCCTGCGTCCTCCCCCCATCCGTGTTATCCGCTCAGGTTATGCAAATTTTTGCCCCTTTTGAGAGCGGATAACAACGGATGGAACATTTTGCTCGTCCATTGTGTCCGTTTTGCGTCCGTTGGACAGTGTGACAGGGCCTTAAGGCAGAATATCAGCAGATAGACAGAATCTGTAATGATGAAGTCAGGATAGCAAAGGCTCAGAATAAACAAAAACTTGCAAGAAAAGTCAAAGATAATAAAAAAAAGTTTCCTCCAAAATAAATAAAAGAAAAAAAAATCAAGGAAACAGTTGGTCCACGAAACAGAGAAGATGGCAAGGAAGTAACAGGCAACAGAGAGAAAGCAGAACTGCTTCACTCATTCTTTGCATCGGTCTTCATGCAAAAAGAAACTATAGCTTAACCCACCAAAAACATATCTGTAAAAGACAGACCAGAAATAAAATTTCAAATAAGCAAAAAAATAGTAAGAGAACACCTGTCTGATCTTGATGAAAACAAATCACCAGGGCCTGATGGATTCCATCCCAGAGTTTTAAAGGAGCTGGCAGAGGTCATCTCAGAACCACTGCACCATATCTTTCAAAAATCCTGGAGCACCAGGGAACTACTAGAGGACTGAAAAAGAGCTGATTTGGTTCCCATCTTCAAAAAAGGGAAAAAAAGATTCCCAGGAAACTTCCAAAAGTTTAGATTTTAGCAAAGCATTCGATAAAGTAGATCACAACCTAGTAAGCTACTTCTTAGTAAGCTAAAAAAAAGTGGAATAGATAGTACCATCACTAGATAGACTCACAACTTGCTGGCAAACCATACTCAATGAGCAGTCCTTAATGGGTTTAAGTCTACATGGAAGGAAGTACATAGTGGGGTGCCATAAGGTTCCGTCTTAGGCCCAGTACTCTTCAATATCTTCATTAATGATTTAGATGAGGGAATAGAAGGGGAACTTACCAAATTTGCAGATGATACTAAGCTGGCAGGAACAGGTATCACCCAAGAAGATAGGCTTAAGATCCAGATGGATCTTGACAGACTAGAACACTGGGCCATATCTAACAAAATAAAATTCAATGTAGAGAAAAATAAAGTCCTAATAAAGGCAAGAAAAACCAAAAGTACACATATAGACTGGGTTAAATCAGGCTCAATAACAATAACTATTGCAATAACTCAATAACTGTAAGAGAGATCTTGGAGTCCTAGTGGACAACCAGCTAAATATGAGCCAGCACTGTGCAACAGCAGCCAAAAAAGCTGATGCAATTCTCAATTGTATTAACGGAGGGATACAATCAAGATCAAGGGTGAGTTGTATATCATTATACCACTCTATAAAGCCTCAGTAAGACCACACCTTGTGTACTGCATCCAGTTTTGGTCACCACATTATAAAAAAGATGTTGAGACTCTAGAAAAAGTACAGAGAAGCGCAACCAGGATGATTAAGGGAGTGGAGGCTAAAACATAGAATGAACGGTTTCAGGAACTGGGCTTGACTAGTCTAGTAAAGAGAAGGACCCAGGGAGACATGATAGTGGTCTTCCAATATTTGAGGGGCTGCCACAGGGAGGAAGGGGTCAAGCTATTTTCTAAAGCACCTGGAGGCCAGACAAGGAATAATGGATGAAAAGTGAACAAGGAGAGATTTAACCTGGAAATAAGGAGGAACTTTCTGATCGTGAGAACAATCAATCCATGGAACAGCTTGCCCTTGAAAGTTGTGGGAGTGTCATCACTTGAGACTTTCAAGAAGAGAGTGGACTGCCTTTTGTCAGAAATGGTGTAAGGTCTTCTGCTTAGGCAGGGGGTTGGACTTGATGACCTACAAGGTCTCTTCCAACTCTGATTATCTGTTATCTGTACCTTTACATTTGATTTTTCTTGCCTAAATGTAAAACAATACTTTTCTCACCACTGAATTTCATTTTGTTAGATAGCACCCAATGTTCAAATATGTCAAGATCCTTCATTATCTTAAGCTTATTTTCTGGAGTGTTGGCTATTCCTGCCAGGTTGGTGTCATCTACAATTTTCCCCATCTAACCCCTTGTCCAAGTCATTGATGAAGATGTAGAGGAGTAATGCATCTAAAACAGAGCCTTGGGGTACTCTACAGCATACTTTCCTCCATGTAGATGCAGTTCCATTGAGGACTATACGTTGAGTGCAGTTGGTCAGCCAGCTACAAATCCATCTTGGGGTGATGCTGTCGAATCCACATTTTTCTACTTCATCTAGGAGTAGGCTATGATCTACTTTATCAAATGCCTTACTGAAGTCCAAGTAAATTATACTGACAATATTTCTCTGGTCCACTAATTTTGTCACTTTGTCAAATTGTTGGGCTCTGAATTCACTATGGTGCCTGTCAGCTCTGAACACACCATGCAGGAAGTCAGCTGGCAGTGGAGAATATCACCTTAGCTCTGCTGATGCCGCATCTCTATTGCTGCTTGTGTGCTCGCCAATGGTGTTGAAGGTGCTTTAGAATGACTCAGCAGAGCTGTGAGCTGCAGAATGGATTCTGAAACAACTGCGGGCTGAAGGATTGATTCTGAAAAAAATGTGGGTCTGGAAATGATTTTTTTTTTAATTTATTGAAGTGGTGCATATTTTTAGAGGGGGTTGGGACACATATAGGTGGTAATTAAGCATTGAGTTAAGACATTGTGAAGGTCGCACCAGGTGGGAATCAGTTAGTGAGGGTCAGAATAGGTTAGGAATGCAGATATGTTATAGGGTTAATAGCATTTAGAGATAATAGGTTAGGCGTGGCCAAACTAGAACTGCATATAGGCCTGTGTGTGGTGGGGTGCATCTCGTGATAATGATAATTATCATGAGCATATCTTTATGCTGCATCACCTGTAAAGTCATGGAATCAATTATTAACCAATCTATTATCCTCCACTTAGAGACAAACAACATATTCTCTAATAAACAATTTGTTTTCAGAAAAAAACAAACCTGTCCTATAACCTGCAACTCTTACACTGTAAAAACATATAGACTACACAATTCAATCAGGGCAAAGCAAGAGATACAATCTACATAGACTTCTGTAAAGCCTTTGATTCAGTAGGACACAGCAAACTACTCCTAAAACTAAAATCTTATGGTATCTCTGCAAACCTGCATAACTGGATAGAAGCATTCCTATCAAACAGACAACAAATTGTCAAAATTGGGAGCGTCCTATCAAATTCTGTACCTGTCAACAATGGTGTCCCCCAACGCAGTGTTTTAGGACCAACTCTCTTCATACACTACATAAATGTCCTCTATGATCCTACTAAGAGGAACTGTGTTCTTTTTGCTGATGATGTAAAACTGTTCAACATCACAGACAATACTGCTACCTTTCAAAAAGACCTTGAATGGTTAAAAAAATGGCAACTTCAAATCTCAACAAATAAATGCCCTGTCTTACATATTGGCAAAAAAATAAATAAATCAGAAAATAAAATACAGGCTGAATAGTCAAGACTTTGTTGATGATCCAAACTCTGTCAAGGACCATGTAGTACTCATCTCTAATGATCTAAGTGCTAAAGTCCACTGTAACTACATAGCCAAAAATGCATTAAGAGTTGTTAACTAATCCTACATTGCTTTTTCTGTGGTAATATCACACTATTAACTGGAGCATACAAAACATTTGCTTGACCAATACTCGAATACAGCTCATCAGTCTGGAATCCGCATTACATATCTGATATTAACACAGTTGAGAAAGTCCAGAATTATTTCACAAGAGTTCTCCACTCCTCTACTTGTTGCGAAATACTTTATGCCATCAGACTTGAAATTCTAGACCTAGAAAACCTTGAAGTAAGCCGCCTCCTGTCCAATCTAAGTATAGTATATAAAATCACATATTGCAAAGTCCTACCTGTCAATGAATACTTCAGCTTCAACCATAATAATACAAGAGCATAAAATAGATACAAACTCAAGTTAAACCACACCGAACTTAATTGCAGGAAATATAACTTCAGCAACAGAGTGGTCAATGTCTGGAATACTCTATCTGACTCTTGGTTTCTTCCCCAAACACTTTAACCTTAGATTGTCTGCTATTGGCCACACCTCTTTCTTAAGAGGTCTGTAGGGGACATACATAAGCACACCAACGTGCCTACCATCCCTGCCCTATTGTACCTTTTTATTTTTCTTATATGTATCCATTTCATGTCTTCATAACTGTGTTTATACTTATACCTATTATTTTGTAAGTGATTGACAAATCAAATAAACAAATAAAATAAATAAATAGATAAATAGATAAATAGATAAATAGATAAATAGATAAATAGATAAATAGATAAATAGATAAATAGATAAATAGATAAATAGATAAATGAATGAATGAATGAATGAATGAATAAATAAACAAACAAACAAACAAACAAACAAACAAACAAATAAATAAATAAATAAATAAATAAATAAATAAATAAATAAATAAAAGAGAGCAAACTCAAGCCCAATGCAAACCTTGCCTGGATTTTAGCCATTCTTGCCTGATTAGAGTATTTGTTGTTTGCTGATATATTGAATAAACCAACATTGTCCTAAAAAGGAGTTGGAGTATGGATTCATTTAAAGACAAATCTTCAATACTTAAGGACTGGCTGAGACAAATAATGCAATAAGATTCGTTTTGCGTGATTTGTTTTTAACAAACTAATATTGGCTTTGGGTCATTAGTTTTTTTGATTCTAGTTGTTTGCTGTTTCGTTGCTTGATTATTTTTTCCAGAATCTTCTCTGGTATTGAGATCAAGCTGTAGTTTCCTGGACTTGCTTTTTTCCTTTTTTTGAAGATGGGGAATACATCAGCTCCTTTTCAATTCTCTGGAAGTTCCCCAGCACTCCAGGATCTTTGAAAGATACAGTTCAGTGCTTCTGATATCTCATCTTCCAGTTCCTTCAAAACCTTGGGGTGTAATACATCCAGTCCTGGTGATTGGGACTCATCTAGGGTAGACAGGTATTCACTTACCATTTTCTTCCCTATTGTAACTTGTGTTCCAAATCTGTTTTTTGATTTTTTTTTGTACCATTTTTTTTTACTCTTGATCATCTTATTTTTTTTCACAGCACGATAGAAATTGTCTCTGCTCTTATGCAGAAAATTAAGCCAAGGGACAATGTTTTTAAATATAAGATTGTAAAAAGATTTCAGGAAATACTGTTGGAAGAAACATCCATCTGGGTTCAGTTCCAATTGGGGAGAAGGAATTAGAAACACTGATGCTGATTGAAAAGATGGTTTATTGGTGGACAGGATCAAATGGATTTGAAGTCCTGGTGCTGCTGAACACATGGAGTTGAGAGGTGAGTACTTATACCCTCTCTTGGGATTTGCCCTTGAGATTCTTGTTCTTGTGCAAGAAATGAATTCTACTGGTTATTGTCAGACTCCCAGGAAATTATGCAGCAGTCATAGCTAAATTTGTAGGCTGCCTGAATCAAGTCTGGTTGAATGTTGGACTGATGTAATGTCCCCAGGTACCATCTGGTGAGCTGCAAGATGGGTAGTGGGCTAATCCTGTTAAGTCCTGGGGTGAAGGTCTTTTGTCTTGTAGCTAGGCGGGCACCAAAATATTTGCTGGAGGCAGGAAGCTGCAGCTGAGTTTCTGTTTCTGTTTCTGATTTTTATTTCTCTTTTAGGGGAAATATTCAGCCTTTTTAATATTTCCTAAAATATTTCATTCTTCTAGGAGAGGGGTAAGTGCTAACTTGCTACAGTATGATGTGGAAACAAAAGAGTTGTCACCTTGTATTGTAGGGAGATGTGGAAAGAATGGAAAACTCCTTAAAATGAAGAAATGCCAAAATGTCTAAACATGTTGATAGTATACAAAGGTGAACTGCGTTTAACATTCATTGTAAAAATCACAACATAAATTTCAAAAAGAAGTCTATTTTGTACTGCAAATTCCTCCTGTACAATTTATTAGCAATTATGCATTTCAAAAAGCATTTAAAAGTCAGACATTTATTCTTTCATCAGAAACAAAATAATTATCTTCTAAAGGAGTCACCATATTTTCTTCACAAGGCAAAAATATCCAAGATTGCACAGAGGACTATTTGAATTCAACAACAATGTATTTTGAACCCAAAGGGATTGGCAAAAGGATAATAATAGCTGTGTGTCAGAGTCACAGCAATGAGTTTCCTACCTCTATTCTCCTCTGCCATTATATCTGTTCAAACCCTGATGCTATTCAAGATAGGAATTTGCACTCTCATGGATTTCCAAATACCCAATGGTATATTTTCTTATTATGAGCACTGTCAGGTGGTGCTCCATTCAAAATCCAAGAAAGAAATACTTAGACTCTTTAAATTAGAGAAAAGTTATCTTTTACTGAAAGTGAAGTGGTAAAGCCCTTGTCACACTGCACCAACGGATGGAAAGAGGATGTAAAATGGAGGAAAACACTTGTCATCCGTTGGTTAACGCAATGTATCTGTTCTGTACTCACTGCAAACATTTTGCATCCTCTCTATCCGTCCAGCATCCGTTTATTGACGTTTCATCCGCTCAGAAAGTTTTGAACTGTTCAAAACTTTTGAGCGGAAAATGTATCCAATGCGTCCGTTCTGCATCCGCAAGGCATCCGCGATGCATCCGTTCTGCATCCGTTACGCATCCGCTATATCTGCTAGGTATCCGCTGCGCATCTGCGCAATTCCATCCACTCCAGCTGTAAACAGATGCAGGGAGGAAGCGGAACAGACACAGAACAGATGCAGAACGGATTCCTAGTGGATGCAGCACAGAAACAAAGTGTTTAAAATGGAAAAAAACGTTTGCAGAGGGGACCTATCTCGGATATTAAGGATGTCTAGAGGATGCCTACAGGATGCAAAGGGACACCTATGGGAAAACCTATACTGCCTATAAAAAGGGGGAGCAACTCCTCTGGATCTCACTTTCAGCACAGCAGCCCAGCTGTGCAGACCTCTGCAGCCTTCATCTGACTCTTGCAATTCCACAGCATCCAGTAATGTCCCTGTGGATCATAACAAAGTCCTTTTGGCAGCCACCATCATTCTGCAACAGTGCGAAGCCATCTACAGGCTCTGTGAACTCTACTATGGGAAGAAAAAGAGGCAGCCAAGAAGCATCTGGTTATGAAGATGGATCGCCAGAAGAGCAGAGTATGGACTGTACAACAAGCTGATGGTGGAGCTCAGGGACGAAGACACTCGTGCATTCCAAAACTTCATGAGGATGCCTCCAGCCATGTTTGACAAAGTTGTGCAGCGGCTGACACCCAGGTTGACAAGGCAAACACCAGCTTCCGGCCCAGCCTGGAACCTGGGTTCAAGGTGGCACTGACTCTGCACCACCTGGCCTCAGGGACCACCTACTGGAGCATACAGTAGGGCTGGAGGGTGCCACACAACACCATCAGCATTGTGGTCAGAGAAGTGGTGCAGGCCATCATTGAAGAATATCTGGAGGAGTTCCTCCAGTGCCCCACCACTGAAGAAGGCTAGAAGAAAGTTGCAGAGCAGTGGTATCAGAAGTGGAACTTCCCCCACACCGTTGGAGCCATAGATGGCAAGCACATGGCCTGCAAAGCTCCAGCCAAGTCGGGGTCCACTTATTTCAACTACAAGTGCTTCTTCAGCATCGTTCTCTTCGCCATGGTCAATGCTGACTACAAGTTGATGTACATCGATGCTTCAGGCAACGGCTCATGTTCAGATGCCCAGGTATACAACACCAGTGGCCTCAAGGAGGGGCTGGAATGCAACCTCATCATGGGCTTCCCAGATCCAGACCCACTGCCCAATGACACACAAGATGTGCCCTACTTCATCATGGGGGATGACGACTTCTCCCTCAGAACCTACCTCATGAAGCCCTACACCTCCAGATTCCTCACCCATGAAGAGAGGATCTTCAACTACAGGCTGTCCAAGGCAAGGCGGGTGGTGTACAACGCCTTTGGCATCCTGGCCAACAGGTTCCAGGTACTTCTCACCACCATGCAGCATCGCCCAAAGACCGTGAGGAACATCGGGGAAGCTTGCTGCATCCTGCACAATCTCATGTGCACCCGCTACCCAGTCCTGCAGAATAGGCTCCTGAACCTCCAACAAGGCAATGGGGACATGGAGCCTGGGGAATGGAGGCAAGGGCAATAGACACTGAGGATGTGCAAGGCCCCAACAGAGCCTCACATGAAGAGAAGAAACAGCGCAACCTCCTGAAACACTGGTGCAACTCCCCAGCTGGAGCGGTGGAGTGGCAAGACAGGATGATGGATGCGTAATGGATGCTTCCTTCAGCCTGTCTCATCTCATGGATGAGATTGGGCCATGTATTTTTGGTGGCCCTACAATGAACAGGGCATTTAATAAAGAGTTGTGTTTATGTTGACATGTGTGGATCAATGCTTACATTGTTGATAATAAAGGGCCCTAGGTGTGGCACCTGGGAGGGTGGACCATACAGTCCCACTATGCTTGCACTGGAGGTTTATCTATCCCACAGCTATTACCCATCCCAAAGGTATCCCTGCCCATCCCACAGGTATCCCTCCCCACCCCACTGCTATCTGAACCCATCCCACAAGCATGCAAAGGCTTAAACCAATTCTAAAAGTTTCCACCAAGACTTTATTAAAAAAAAGAAACGAAGCAAGTGTGTAAATCAAAGATAAACTTTATTGAACAACAAGCTGTAAAAGAAAAATGACCCAACTCAAGTGTCCAAATAAAGTCCACAGGTAGCCAGCCACCCAGTCTCTGGCACTCCTCTTGGTCACTCGGAGGTGTGCCCAGTCTCAGGGGTGAAGGGTCCAGGTGCTGTGGAGGTGGCTGGTGCTGGAGTGCTGGTCTGAAGCCCCACTGGGGTGCCTGGCCCCGAGAGGACAAAAGGTGACGGTGTGTTGAGAAAGCTCTCAGACAGCTGGCTCAGACCCGTGATGTTGAGAGCTCCTTCCTCCATGCCATGGGGTGTCAGCCCCAGTACCAACGACAGATGTAATGAGGCCAGGCTTGGCTGTGGGGTGGAGGAAGGACCAGTGTAGTGGGGCTGTCTGGTCTGCAGCTGGGTGAGGACTGGCATTGGTGGCATCAGTGGCATGGGTGGTATCAGTTTCATGGGTGGCATTGTTGGCGTCGGTAGCATCAGTGTCATGGGTGTCATGGGTGGCATCAGTGGAACCGGTGGCAACGGTGTCATCCGATGACTCTGTGCCTGGACTGGGAAGGGCTGCTGCCTGTGCTGCTGGACCTCCTGGTAGCCATAGCCCTGGTAGTTGAGGGTCTGTGGAAAGCCTTGGAATGGGAGGGACATCACCTGGGGTGAAGGAGCAGACCTGGACTGGGTGGGAGCAGGTTCCTCTGGATCTGGAGGGTTGTGAAGCAGCTCGGTGATCCGGTTCTTCACCACCTGGTACTGGGGTTCCACCATGTCCACGAGGGTCTGGTTGACATAGGTGAGGAAGAGCTTGCGGTTGGAGGATGAGGAGTCGGTGTGGACCAGCTGAGAGAGGAGATCTATGCTGGTGTGGATGGTGTCCCTGATCTCCAGCAGGACAGTGTGGCTCTACCCCTTCTGCTGTCTGGATCCCTGCCTTTCTGTGGAGGTGGAGCTGGGGGTGGATGCGGGTAGGGCTGTGGTAGACGTGCCATCTCCTTTCTCCCACCGCACCAGGGAGTCCTCCATACAGCCCACCATGGTTACAACACCTGTCCGTGGGTTCTCCGCCATGGCACGCTCCACAGAAACCTGCCTGGAGACAGGAACTGACTCTCGGCCGGAAGAGGAATGGCTCTCAGCAGGCTGCCGGAGAGAGAGGGTAGACAGAGGGGCTCCTGGTGCTCCTTGGTGGCGGATCTAGCCCTCCAGGAAGCTGCACCTGGCCATGACGTAGGTCTCTCTGTCCGCCAGCTTAACCGTGGCCTGGCCAGATTTCTTCAGGTGCAGCTTCCCGAACCAGGTGTGCATGTGCTTCCACCAGCCGAGGAGCACCTCCAAAGTATAACCCATACTCTCCACCCTCTCTCTCCAAGCAGCCTGCTTTCTTTTGGTGTCCCTGCAGAGACGGTGTCCCTTTCGCCACAGATAGTCATTCTCTCTCAGCCACTCCAGCACCTCATCCTCATGTTCCTCCTCAATGGAGTATTGCCTCCTCTCCCGTTGTCGCATACGCCTCTTCCTCCCTTTGGCAGGACCAGATGGGCCCTCATCAGAGGGGCTCTCAGGTAGTAGGGACTGCTCCTCCACACCAGCAGCAGCAGCAGCAGCAGCAGCAGCAGGATCATCATCATCAGCAGCAGCAGTAGGATCATCATCATCATCATCAGCACCACCACCAGCAGCAGCACCAGCAGGATTATCATCATCATCATCAGCAGCAGCAGCAGTAGCAGCACCAGCAGGACCAGGATCAGCAGCAGCAGAGTAAGCACCAGCAGCGCCAGCAAGACCAGGAGCACAAGCAGGACCAGGAGTACGAGCAGGACAAGCAAGTCCAGGAGTACAATCAGGACGAACAGGACCAGCAGGACCAGGAGCAGCTTCAGCAGGGTACACACCAGGAGAAGCACCACCGCCAGGAGCACCTTCAGCAGAGTAAGCACGAGCAGAAGCACCACCACCAGGAGCAGTGCCAGCAGAAGCTCCAGCACCAGAAGAGTGAGCCCGAGCAGCAGACGCCCCAGCAGAAGAAGAGTCAGGGACAGGGTATGGTAGGGTGGCCTTGTCCCTCTTGCCAGGGATGGCGGCAGGTTGCTGAGGCTTTTGCTTCTTCCCCATGGGGTTGCTGGCTGGCAGGGAGGGGTTGTGGGGTTGCTGGCTTGCAGGGAGGCTGGCAGACACCAAGGCTGGCAGGAAGGCTGGCACCAAAGCTGGCACCAAAGCTGGCAGGAAGCCTGGCAGGCAGCCAGGCATGAAGGCTGGCAGGCAGGCAGGCACCAAGGCTGGCAGGAAGGCTGGCAGGAAGGCTGGCAGGAAGCCTGGGAGGAAGGCAGGCAGGCAGGTACCAAGGCTGGCAGGCCGACTGGCAGGCAGGGAGGTTGGAAGGCAGGCTGGCAGCAAGGCTGGCAGGCAGGCAGAGAGCAAGGCTGGCAGGGAGGTTGGCCAGGAGGCTGGGAGGCAGGCTGGGAGGCAGGCTTGGAGGCAGGCTGGCAGGAAGCCTGGCAGCAAGGCTTGCAGCATGGCTTGCAGGCAGGCATGCAGGCAGGGCAGGCAAGGACTCGATGTATCTGGCAGCAGGTCTTTCCTCCAAATGGTGACCTGCTTGGGAGCTGCTTCCCTTTATATCCGTGGGGCTTACGCAATGCATCCCCCCCGCATGCGCAATTAACGCTCGGCATCTGTTCGGCTTCCGCTGTGCATCCGCTTCATCCGCTGTGCATCCGCTGTGCATTCGCTGTATCCGTTCCACGTCCACTTTGCTGAGGTCCCCCGGAAGCCTAACGGATCTGCCATCCGCTCTCATCCGCTTCCATCCGCTTGGCTTCCGTTCTGCATCCGCTTTCCATCCGCTCTGCGTCCTCCCCCGTCCGTTCTTTTCCGTGTTTTCCGCTCTGGTTATGCAAATTTTTGGCCCTTTTGAGAGCAGATAACAATGGATGGAACATTTTTCTCCTTTTTACTGACGTTTTGCATCTGTTGGACAGTGTGACAGGGCCTTAACAACCAGAGAATTCCAAATCTGAGAAATTAGGCATGCAATTCCATTATACAAAGTGATGGAAGTGTTCCCACCCCCAATAGTTCAGATGAAACTTCCAATTAGAAGTTGTGAATATGATCATGTTGGCATCTTCAGGTGATGATGATGATGAGGCCTCTGACCTTTCATACTTTGATAATGGGTTGCAGTTGCGCCGAGAAAAGAAAGCTAAATGAGAAATAGAAACCTAACTCTATTGTATGCTCCCCCCCTCATTTACACAACAGAAGTTGTGTTTCAGTTCACTTCCCAGACTCATCCCTACCTCCCCTCCCCCCCTGTTTCTTATGACAGCCGAAAGATGCAAAGCAATAGTAGAAGTTCTTGAAGGCTGACATTCGCCCTCCTAGAAAAAGGAAAACCATCAGCTCTAGAAGAGAGAGAGGAGAAAATATAAAGACAATTATTAATCATTAAACAATTACAAAAGAATACACTCCTAGGGCTTAACAAAATGCTTTGATCAACTTAGGGGCTTTAACATCGGTTTCGTTTTGTGAAGAAGGGAAATGTTTCCAGGCAACAAGATACTGGAGACAACCCCTCCATTTGCGAGAGTCCAGAATTTCTTTAACTTCAAAATGTTGTTCACCTTCAATCAGTATTGGTATGGGAGGGTGAGCCTGGATGGGTCTTAAATCAGAAGTATGTTCAGGTTTTAATAAACTAACTTGGAACCAAATGAATTCGTCGAAGAGTTTTCGGTAAGTTCAGCTGGCCTGTTACAAGATTTATAATCCATTCAATCATGAAAGGGCCAACATATATAGGACCAAGCGTCTTTGACTTTTGAGTGGTTTGCAGGTATCTGGTGGACAGGAAAACTTTGTCGCCTACTTTATATAATTTCTGTGGAGATCTTTTCTTGTCTGCAAACTTCTTATGAGTTTGATTGGCCTCATCTCATGCTTTGCGTGTTACTGGCCAATTAAGTTGGAGTTGAGTTATCCATTCATCCAAAGAATGGATGTTAGGCCTTTCATGAGGAAGTTCAGGTACGGGTACAAAATCTTTTCCCGAAGCTACTTTAAATGGAGTAAATCCAGTACTACTATGTACGGAGTTGTTCTATACCACTTCGGCAAATGGTAGTAAGCCAGACCAGACTTGTTGATAATTTATTTAACATCTAAGAGATTGTTCTAACACTGCGTTAGTTCTCTCACAGGCCCCATTAGTTTGAGGGTGATGGGTGGAGCTTAAGCCCTGGGCAGAGCCTATCAATTTCAGGAACTCTTTCCCAAAATTTGAGGTAAACTGGACCCCTCTGTCAGAGACTATTCATTCCGGAACACCATGTAACCTATAGATATGTGAAATAAACAGTTTAGCCAGCGTCTTAGCAGATGGAATCTTGGAACAAGGTATGCAATGTACTTGTTTGGAAAACAAATCGGTTACTACCCAGATAACCATGTTTCCACTGCTTTCGGGTAATTCTACTACAAGGTCCATAGAGATTTCCTTCCAGGGGGCTGTTGATCTAGCTACAATTTGTAACAACCCTACTGGCTTACCAGGAGGTCTCTTTGCCAAAGCACCAATTGGACAGCTAGCTACATAAGCTTCAATCTCCTTCTTTAAAGTAGGCCACCAGAATTGCCGCTTAACCAGGTGTAAGGTTTTCCCAAATCCAAAGTGACCAACTGCTTTAGAATCATGAGCTTGTTGTAGTATTTGGCCCCTCAGCACCTGTGGCACATATAACTTGGTCCCCACTCAAGCCAAACCATCTCTAACTGTATAGTCATTTGAATGAGCCAGGAACCAGTCATCCAGTTTTAAAGCTTATTTTTGTTGTTCGGTTAGGTCATTCAATAAATCCACTTCTTGTTTCTTCCCTTGGGCTCTGGTGATCACTGGGGCGGCTAGATGTTTAGATGAGACAATTGGACTTATCACCTCCTGGCGCATACTGTTATATTGAGGTAGTCTAGAGAGAGCATCCGCCATGAAGTTCTTCCCTCCTGGAATGTACTTCAATGAGAAATTGAACTGCTTGAAATACTGGTCCCAGCGAACTTGTTTAGGGTACAGCTTCCGAGGTGTTTTTAAGGCTTCCAAATTTTTATGATCAGTCCATACCTCAAATGGATGTTTTGCTCCTTCCAGGAAATGTCTCCAGGTCAGTAAGGCTCAACAAACTGCAAAAGCTTCTTTTTCCCAGACGTCCCACCTTCTCTCGGTTTCAGACAACTTATGGGAGGTATACACAGGAGGCTGTAAGGTCCCTTTCTCATTGATTTGAAGTAACACCGCTCCAACAGCCACATCACTTGCATCAGCTTGAATCACGAAAGGAGCTTCCATATCCGGGTGTTTTAGCACTGGTTCTGCAGCAAACAGTCGCTTTAGTTTTTCAAAAGCTACTTGGCACTCCATGGACAACTCCAACAGCTTGCTTGGCCTTGGCTTCACCTCCCCTTTTGTTTTTAAGAGATTTGTGATGGGCATTGCTTTCTTAGCAAATGTCAGGATAAATTGCCGGGAAAAATTTGCAAATCCCAAGAAGCTTTGAAGTTGTTTTCTGGTGCATGGTGGAGCCCATTCCAATATGGCACACACTTTCTCTGGATCCATTTCTATGCCTTCAGAGGAAATGCTATATCCCAAATAGTCAATTTTCTCTTGATGGAATTCACACTTGGACAGTTTAGCATACAACTTAGCAGCACACATTTTCTGTAGAACCGACCACTCCAGTTTCACATGTTCATCCAGAGTTTCTGTGTAGATAAGGATGTCATCAAGATAAACCAGAACCCCCCTGTATAAATGTTCATGTAACATCTGATTGATCATCTGCATGAATACAGCTGGGGCCCCTTGTAAACCAAAAGGAAGAATGTTGAATTGGAAGCAACCCATCGGGCAGTTAAAAGCGGTCTTCCACTCATCCCCTTCCTTAATTCGAATTCGGTAGTATGCTTCTCTCAAATCCAACTTCGTGAAAATCTTTCCCTTGGCTAGGTGGGCCAACATGTCCTTCATCAAAGGAAAGGGGTACACGTTTTCCACGGAAATGGCATTCAAATTTCTGTAGTCCACCACCAACCGTTTGGAACCATCCTTCTTTTCACGGAACAACACTGGGGCCCCTACCTGGGGCGTAGCAGGTTGAATGAAACCACGTTCCAGATTTTTATCTATAAACAATCTTAGCTCCTCCAATTCCCATGGTGTCATTGAGTACAACTTCGGTTTCGGGAGCTTCACCCCAGGCAAAATCTCAATAGCACAGTCTGTTGGCCGGTGAGGCGGGAGCTCATCCAAGGCCTTCTCACTGAACACTTCTTTTAAATCCCAATACTCTTTGGGAATTTTATCCTCCCCTTTCATGGGTTCAGTACCTGTGGAAGCTATTTCAATTGGAATCTGAAGCTTCGGCTGAGATCTGCCCTCTTTTTCCGGTCGCTGTTTGGTGTGTATGCGCAAAAAACCCTTTCTCCAGTTAACCTGGGAGTTCCATTTCTGGAGCCAGGGCAATCCCAGTATTAATGGTTGCTCCATCCCAGGGACCACAATAAAACGCAGAGTCTCATCATGCTCTCCCATGATCATTTCTACAGGTTCTGTGATAAAACGTGCAGGGCAACCTCCAGCCACTGATCCATCTAATTGGCAAAAGCAAATGGGCATCTTCAAAGGTTTTAGTTTTAAGCCCATTTTCTCCACTACTTCTGTGTTGATTATACACCTTGTGCACCCAAAATCTAATAGGGCTAGCATTTCCCCTTCGACCCCTGAATTGGGTACCCTCAACTTCACCGGAATGGTCATAGGGCCCTCGCTTGGACTTACCAGGAAGTCTTCTTCCGAGTCGAAATCGTCCTCCTTCGGGGTAACTGGGGTTTCTGAATCCTCTCCTGTGGGAAGGGTGACCTCTGCCATCTCTTTCGACTTTAGTGCTGTTTTGCAAGGCTTCACTGGGTATTTTTCAGGTTTCTTCTCTTCTTTTGGCGCCCTCTTTGGTTCCAGCTTGACTTTGCAGTTCACAGCCCAGTGACCTCCATTCATGCATCGAAAGCAGGCCGAGGGGTTGGGTCTTGCCACCTCTCTTCCCCTCTGAGATTTGGGGACCTCTTGAGGACATGGGGGGAAGGATTGCTCCACCCAGAACCTTCCCGCCGTCTGCTTCAGGATAAATCAATTTCCACTTCTTCTGCCAGCAAGTACCACATCTGCAAGTCATTTGGATCTCTTCTAGCAATGCATCTCTGGTACAAATCTTCATTTAAACCATCTTTAAATGCTTCTATCAGGGCTTCCTGGGACCAGCCTTGGATATGACCGGCTAACTCTCTAAATTCTTGGGTGTAGTCAGCCACTGACCTCCGCCCCTGATTTATGGTCTTCATCTTAATCCGGGCCTTGCCCTCTGCCAATGGGTCCTCAAACCTAGCCCGCAGTGCAGTTATGAGCAGATTATAATTCATCAACTGGGGAGCATTATCATTATGCAAGGTCACCATCCACTCTGCAGCTTTTCCCTCCAGAGCCCTTGTAATACATCTCACTTTGGCTGCTTCTGAGGGAAAATCCTCCCCGTATTCTTCCATATAGCTCCAAACTTGAGCGAGGAAAAATCCCAAGGTTTTGGGATTTCCCTCATATTTTACTACTAACAGAGGCAGTCTAGGAGCTCTATGCCTTCTAGGAATTACACCCCCCCCCGCTGAGGGCCCCGGGGCTGCTGCTGGGTCACGATTTATGGGAAAAGGGGCTGCTCTGCTTCTTCTAGAGGGCGCTACTCCCCCTTCCCCTTCATACCTTTGTGCAGCTTGGGGTTGTTCAAAGGCTTCATTCAGGAGTCTTTTAACTTGATCCAGTAAGAGTTCTCTCTTTTCCCTCTCTTGCCATGGCTCCTCTTTTCCATGCCAACAGGTAGTTGTGATCCTGGGGGGGGGTCCTTCTCCAGATCTCTCCAGCCAACCCCTACTGACTATCTGGCCTTCACAGCTGGATCCTCTTCCAGACTGGGCTCTGCTAGCAATTGGGCTTCCTGTACCAGCAAAGGATCTTTCCCTCCAATGGCTCCCAGGTCTTCCTGATCACTAGTTGAAGATGACATGATGTTCAGGCTCCCTCAGAAGAAAATAAGGTGTTTTCTCCGGGTGGGCTGGTAGAGTCAGATTCAGAATAATGTCAGTCAGTGCTCCATTCAAAATCCAAGAAAGAAATACTTAGACTCTTTAAATTAGAGAAAAGTTATATTTTACTGAAAGTGAAGTGGTAGAAACCAGAGAATTCTGAATCTGAGAAATTAGGTGCGCAACTCACATATACAAAGTGATGGAAGTGTTCCCACCCCCAATAGTTCAGATGAAACTTCCAATTAGAAGTTGTGAATATGATCATGTGGGCATCTTCAGGTGATGATGAGGCCTCTGTCCATTGACCTTGGCATACTTTGATAATGGGTTGCAATTGTGCAGAGAAAAGAAAGCTAAGCGAGAAATAGAAACCTAACTCTATTGTATGCTACCCCCCCTCATTTCCACAACAGAAAAATGTAACACTTCCAGCTCACTTCCCAGACTTATCCCTACCTCCCCTTCCCCCCATTTCTTATGACAGCCGAAAGATGCAAAGCGATAGTAGAAGATCTTGAAGGCTGACAAGCACTCAGATAAACCCTGAATTAATTATTGTAATAGTCATTGGAATAATACAACCTTTCCTTTAGGATATGATGAAAAAGACAGACATTTTCAAGAGGGAAGATGTTGCTCTTCCTGATTTTTTGGGGGAAGACAATAGTGACTCTGAGCTGCCCAGCAAGTGATGCTTTCCTTGTTCCACATGAGTGGTATCAGCCTGGGGACATTGTCATTGGTGGGACAATGTCCCACATCTTTTACAACCTTTATGAAATTAATTTTAAGGAACATCCTTATATAAGGATGATGATCTTTTGATGAACCAAAGTAAGGATTCTTTTCTCTTTTTCTAAGCTTAATCAGTTTCTCAAAAATACCTTGAAAGAGTAAAAGTTTCTAAGTATAAATGCAGTCTTCATGTCTAATCTAAGTCTATCTTTCAAATGTTTTCAGTTACAGGAAAATAAACCTTTTCTCTTTACTTTATGGTGAAGTGTTTGTCAAAGAATTATGAAAATTGGTGCAAAACATATTTTGAAGAACATTTAGTAAGCTTAAGGTAATTTTTTTTTAAAAAAATGTATTTTCACTCCGAACAAAACATACATACAATAAATGACTGATACATGATGGAAATATTCATATGCATTTTGGGGGCGAAAGTTAGAAACTAAATGAAGTTCCATTAAAAAAAGCATTATTTTTATTTCTTGGAGCAGATATTTGTTGCAAATCATATAAATACTGAAGAAAAGAAAATTTGAACAGTGGACAAATGATTCAGTGTTTTAGAAAACCTATCACTTTGCTATCTTCCTCAGAGAAATTTTTTTTTTCTTTCATATAGAAATGATACCACTGCTTGAGAATTTATCAACTTCATTTTTCAATGGGGATATTTAAATCATTTTCAGTGTAATAATCAAATTCTACCAGCATATCCTTGCCTTGGCCTTTGCTGTGAAAGAGATCAGTGAGGACTCCCAGATCTTGCCTAACATCACTCTGGGATTCCACATCTATGACAGTTACTGCCATTCAAGAATGACCTATCGCATCACTCTGGACCTACTTTTAAAATCCCAAGAATTTGTCCCAAACTACAAATGTAATCACCAGAAGAATCTCATGGCTATCATTGGGGGACTGGACTTTGTCACATCATTTTATATAGCTGAAATTGTAGAATTCTTCAAGATTCTAGAAGTAAGTTCTTAAGGGGTTGAGCATGAAACTCTTAATGGTTGTTATGGCATAATTAATAGCATCAAACATTAGGCTTAGATTAAAGCCTTAGGTTAAGATGTTCTGCATGATTGAAGGTCTCTGCTAAGATGTCCTGAATGGCTTAAGGTCCACTCTTATCTGAAATAACAATGCCAGTTACAGGAAATGAGCATCAAGGTTCAACCCATACCTGAGGGAAGACTTGAATGGCTTCTATTAAAACAACACAGTACATGTGTTCAAAATATTTATATGCAGTGAGAACATCCTTAGAGTAACAGAGTTGGAAAGGACCTTGGAGGTCTTCTAGTCCAAGAAATTTGTTACAATATTCTTAAAAGAATTATAGAGGAAAAATGTTCCTTGGATCCATTTAATATGGTAACAAGATAGGAAAATTAGATTTAATCTAAAGACTCTAAAGGATACTATTGGATTTATTTTTAGCTGACATATGGCTCATTAGCCCAAGAGGAATTTCAGTCCAGTAAGCTCTCTTCACTTTATTTCATGGTCCCCAAAGAGCACCATCAGTACACTGGGATCGTCCAACTGCTTCATCATTTCAGGAGGACGTGGATTGGGATATTTTCTGTTGATAACAACAATGGAGAAAATTTCTTACAGAAAATGGAGCATTTTCTTTCACAGAATGGAATCTGCTCAGCATTTATAGACAGATTTGATCAACAACTCCACATGGAAAGATTCACAGAATTTTTTCAAATGATCTACATTATTTCTCTTAATATGATAAATAGCAAAGCCAAAATGTTTCTTGTCTATGGAGAAGGCTGGGCAATTATATGGCTAAGATTTGCAACATTTCTGGTAGATCCTGAAAGCAAGGAAACTACATTTTTAAGAAGGGTGTGGTCTATGACTGCACAGACTGATTTTGTATTAGCAGGCATTCAAATCAAATGGGATCTAAAGATGTATAATAGGGCTATTTCCTTCACTGTTCACTCAACAGCAGACCACAAATCCTCTTTCAGACTACAGAGATGGGTTTCAGCAGAATATTTGGGAACTGTCATTTGATTGTTCATTTCCAAAACCAGAATTACAAGGAATGGACTAGGCAGTGCACTGGGGAGATGAAGCTGGAGGATCTTCCTGCACCTATATTTGAAATGGAAATGAATGGAGAATACCACAGCATCTACAATGCTGTTCATGCTTTGGCTCATGCTTTGCAGGCTCTACACATGTCAGGATTCAATAGGAGAAAAACTCTGATGGATAAAAAAACTGATCTTACAAATCTGCAGGCTTGGCAGGTATACTCTTTGAAATGGACTCTTTTATCTCAATGAACAGTTTGATGTAGAATTATGCTTTGAACCTATTCTGGAAAGTCTTTATATTTTCCGTATGTAGAATAAACTTATATTTGAGAAAATATAGAAATTATGTTGTACTGTATAAAACAGATACAGAAAACTGGTCTGTGTTATTATTTTTTCATTCAGGTATTCTGCTCCTCTGATCATCCAGAACTAAAATAAAAATCATGCTTTAGGTGCTGATAGGAATTATTTAATAAGTCACCATAGATTGAACAATAAGAGAACAATAAGAGAGTTGGAAAGCTGGATTCACAGGCTCCAAAAGGGAAGAAATTATTCATTGATGAAGAGATTGTCTGGAATCTAGCTTTGAACCAGGTATTGAAAAAATGAATTGACCATGCCTTAATCCATTATGATCCCTCTGTTTCAAAATCTGATTTCTGGATTTTAAAGAAACAAATGTTGTTCATGAACAAGCACTCATGAAATTGAAAAAAAAATGATATTACTGTTAAGCCTGGGTTCCCCAACCAGGGTTAGGGAGACAAGCTAAACAGAATGTGCAGCGTTAGTCAGATAGGCACACAGATAAATGAGTGAGCTAAGCTTGTATGTTTATTAACATACAGTAAAAATAACAGATACGCTTGTGCTATCAAGAATATAGTTTATTCCATTATAAGTTTATGGCATAGTCAAATATCAGTCCAATAGTCATTTATCATGTAGTCAGTCCATTCAGGGATATTCAGTTAGCAAAGTCCATGTAGAATATCCTATGTCAGTTCACTTACAAATCAGTCCTTTGTTGTCTCTCCCGTTCGAGCTATGCAGTCTTGATTCCAAGCAGTAATCAGGGATCATCAAAGCCAGAGAGAGAGCAAGCTGTAGTCTTGCTTCTTTTATGGTGCTTTTCATAACCACTCCCTTAATTACTATCCCACAGTTAAAGCTGCAGACACGTTAACATACACAACTATGATTCATAGTTATTATTTTACCTAAACCAGTTAGGGTAAACGATG
>BLBF01000082.1:217558-237555 GCA_015471245.1 Laticauda colubrina
CACAGATTTCTTCTTTGTTCAGGATGTCCTTTCAAGTCTTAATCAATTTATAATGCAAAAGAATTTCTCACCCAACCGATACACGCTCATTTAAATCCCTTTCTTTCCGGAGTTGTCCCGACTTCAGCAGCTTTAGAGGCTGCCTTTCTGCTTCCAGCAAAAGGGCTTCTCCCGGATCAAACCAGAGATTTTGCGATATCTCTGGGATCCTGGGACTGTGCCCTTCACAATCCCCGTCTCTACGGGACGGTTTAGGTCTGTTAGAACCGACCAGAGGCAAAAATATCAGCTGAGATCTCAGAGCCCCGAGATCGCAGCTGTAACACCGAGACGTAGCTCCGCCTTCTTCCTTGATCATGATAGTTGAAGTCTGCGTCAAACATCCTAAAGGCAACAATAAAACTTTTCTAAATAAAACTCAAGCAAACCTGGGAACAAACTTCTGCTGTATAGAAAGTAAGCTCAAGGTTGCTCATAGGTTATGCTCTCAATAAAGTAGTAGGGGTTTCTTAGATCACTATCATTAACAGCAATGGTGGGATTCAATTTTTTTTAACTACTGGTGGGTGTGGTTTGGTGGGCGTGGCAAGGTAAGGATGCTGTAAAAGGGAGCTATTTCCAGCAAAAATGATGGGTTTAATATTGGAGGCATGGAAGAAAACTCTGAATCTAAAAAAATGGATAAGTTGATTGCTGATGTCAAGCAAGCCACCAATAGTTTAAAAATCAGAAATAAAAAGGGAAATAAATAAAGTGTTTTAAAATAACTCTTCATACACAACAATGAGAAAAATACATAGAGATATGTATGAAGATGCTGCATATGAAGATGGTCTACTTTTTGGGAGAGATGTATTAAAGAATATGTATTGTATAATCATTTTGAGTCAAAATTAAAGATTAGTGATGAAGAAATCATTAATATGAAAGAAAAACTTGTGGAGAAGAAAGGACTATTGATTTTGGACAGATGTTTTTAAAGAACTTTCCCTTTCTTGGGATAAACTGTCAGGGGAAACTTTTCTCTTCTACCAACCAATTCAGACTAAACTCTGTTTTGAAAGCCAAGGATTATATAAGCAGATATAGAGCAGAATTAGATAAACTTAATAAAATTAGCACAAAGTGAATGTCAATCTCAAAGGGAATCAGGACTGTCTCAGGCTTTCTTGATTGGAGTTACAGCTAAAGAATCTGAGAGACTCAGAATGAATGTGAATCTTAAGCCTCTGTCACACTGCACCAACAGATGCAAAGAGGATGTAAAATGGACAAAAAAGCTTGCCATCCGTTGGTTAACGCGATGTATCCGTTCTGTTCTCACTGCCTCCGTTTTGCTTCCTCTCTATCAGTCCAGCATCCATTTATGGACGTTTCATCCGCTCAGAAAGTTTTGAGCTGCTCAAAACTTTTGCGAGGAAAATGTATCCAATTCGTCCATTCTGCATCCGCTACACATCCGCTAGGCATCCGTTCTGCATCTGTTACGCATCTGCTATATCTGCTAGGCATCCGTTCCGCATCCGCGCAACTCGCATCCGCTCAGACGCAGGGAGGAAGCAGAACGGATGCAGAACGGATGCAGAACGGATGCAGAACGGATGCCTAGCGGATGCAGCATGGAAACAAAGCATTTAAAAAGGAAAAAACATTCGCAGAGGGGACCTATCTCAGATATTAAGGATGTCTAGAGGATGCCTAGAGGATGCCAAGAGGATGAAAAGGGACACCTATATTGCCTATAAAAAGGGGGAGCAACTCGCCTGCATCTCACTTTCAGAACAGCAGACCAGCTGTGCAGACCTCTGCAGCCTTCATCTGACTCTTGCTCTTCCACAGCATCCAGTCATGTCAACCATGGATCGTAACACAGTCCTTTTGGCAGCCACCATCCTTCTGCAACAGTGCGAAGCCATCTACAGGCTCTGTGAACTCTACTATGGGAAGAAAAAGAGGTGGCCAAGAAGCGTCTGGGTCCGAAGATGGATTGGGAGAAGAGCAGATTACGGACTGTACAACAAGCTGATGGTGGAACTCAAGAAGGGAGACACTCGTGCATTCCAGAACTTCATGAGGATGCCTCCAGCCATGTTTGACGAAGTTGTGCAGCGGCTGACACACAGGTTGACCAAGGCAAACACCAACTTCCCACCCAGCCTGGAACCTGGGCTCAAGGTGGCACTCACTCTGCGCCACCTGGCTTCAAGGACCACCTACAGGAGCATGCTGGAGGGTGCCACACAACACCATCAGCATTGTAGTCAGAGAAGTGGTGAAGGACATCATCAAAGAATACCTGGAAGAGCTCCTCCAGTGTCCCTCCACTGATGAAGAATGGAAGAAAGTTGCAGAGCAGTGGTATCAGAGGTGGAACTTCCCACACACCGTTGGAGCCATAGATGGCAAGCACGTGGCCTGCAAAGCTCCAGCTAAGTCGGGCTCCACTTATTTCAACTACAAGGGCTTCTTCAGCATCGTCCTCTTTGCCATGGTCGATGCTGACTACGAGTTCATGTACATTGATGCTTCGGGGAACGGCTCATGTTCAGATGCCCAGGTATACAATGCCAGTGACCTCAAGGAGGGGCTGGAAGGCAACCTCATCATGGGCTTCCCAGATCCAGACCCCCTGCCCAACGACACGCAAGATGTGCCCTACTTCATTGTGGGGGATGACGCCTTCTCCCTCAGAACTTACCTCATGAAGACCTACACTTGCAGACTCCTCACCCGTGAAGAGAAGATCTTCAACTACAGGGCAAGGCGGGTGGTGGAGAATGCCTTTGGCATCCTGGCCAACAGGTTCCAGGTACTTCTCACCACCGTGCAGCATCGCCCAGAGACCGTGAGGAGGATCATGGAAGCTTGCTGCATCCTGCACAATCTCATGTGCACCCACTACCCAGTCTTGCCCATCCCACTGCTCTCTTAACCCATCCCACAAGCATGCAAAGGCTTAAACCAATTCTAAAAGTTTCCACCAAGACTTTAATAAAAAAAAAAAGAAATGAAGCAAAGATAAATTTTATTGAAGAACAAACTGTAAAAGAAAAATGACCAAAGTCATGTGTCCAAATAAGTCCATACCCAGTCTTTGGCAGTCTTCATGGTCACTCGGAGGTGTGCCCAGTCTCAGGGGTGAAGGGTCCAGGTGCTGTGGAGGTGGTTGCTGCTGCAGTGCTGGTCTGAAGCCCCACTGGGGTGCCTGGCCCCGAGAGGACAACAGGTGACGGTGTGTTGAGAAAGCTCTCGGACAGATGGCTCAGACCCGTGATACTAAGAGGTCCTTCCTCCATGCCATGGGGTGTCAGCCCCAGTACTGATGACAGATGTACTGAGGCCGGGCTTGGCTGGGGGATGGAGGAAGAAGTAGTGTAGTGGGGCTGTCTGGTCTGCAGCTGGGTGAGGACTGGCGTGGGTGGCATCGGTGCCGTGGGTGGCATTGCTGTCATCAGTGGCATCATTGGTGTGGGTGGCACCGGTGGCATCAGTGGAACCGGTGGCAATGGTGTCATCCGATGACTCTGTGCCTGGACTGGGAAGGGCTGCTGCCTGTGCTGCTGGACCTCCTGGTAGCTATAGCCCTGGTAGGTGAGGGGCTGCGGGAAGCCTTGGAATGGGAGGGACATCACCTGGGGTGGAGGTGGAGAAGCAGACCTGGACTGGGTGGGAGCAGGTTCCTCTGGATCTGGAGGGTTGTGAAGCAGCTCGGTGATCTGGTCCTTCACCACCTGGTACTGGGGTTCCTCCATGTCCCTGAGGGTCTGGTTGACATAGGTGAGGAAGGGCTGGCAGTTGGAGGATGAGGAGTCGGTGTGGACCAGCTGAGAGAGGAGATCTATGCTGGTGCGTATGGTGTCCCTGATCTCCAGCAGGACAGTGTGGCTCTGCCCCTCCTGCTGTCTGGCTCTCTGCCTTTCTGTGGAGGTGGAGCTGGGGGGGGTGGATGCGGCTACGGCTGTGGTGGACGCGACGTCTCCTTTCTCCCACCGCACCAGGGAGTCCTCCACGCGCTCCACCATGGTTACAACACCTGTCCGTGGGTTCTCCGCCATGGCACGCTCCACAGAAACCTGCCTGGAGACAGGGAGTGACTCTTGGCTGGAAGAGGACAGGCTTTCAGCAGGCTGCCGGAGAGAGAGGGTTGTGAGAGGGGCTCCTGGTGCTCCTCGGTGGCAGATCTCACCCTCCATGAAGCTGCACTTGGCCATGACGTAGGTCTCTCTGTCCGTCAGCTTAACCGTGGCCTGGCCAGATTTCTTCAGGTGCAGCTTCCCGTACCAGGTGTGCATGTACTTCCACCAGCCGAGGAGCACCTCTGAAGTGTAACCCATACTCTCCGCCCTCTCTCTCCAAGCAGCCTGCTTCCTTTCGGTGTCCCTGTAGAGACGGTGTCCCTTCCACCACAGATAGTCATTCTCTCTCAGCCACTCCAGCACCTCATCCTCGTGTTCCTCCTCAATATAGTATTGCCTCCTCTCCTGTCCCCGCATACGCCTCTTCCTCCCTTTGGCAGGACCAGATGGGTCTTCATCAGAGGGGCTCCCAGGTCATAGGGGCTGCTCCTCCACACCACCACCAGCAGCAGCAGGATCATCATCATTATCATCATCATCACCAGCAGGATCATAATCATCATCATCAGCAGCAGCAGCAGCAGCAGAATCATCATCATCATCATCATCAGCAGCAGCAGCAGCAGCAGCAGCAGGACCAGCAGCAGCAGCAGCAGCAGCACCAGCAGCAGCACCAGCAGGACCAGGATCAACAGCAGCAGAGTAAGCACCAGCAACGCCAGCAAGACCAGGAGCACAAGCAGGACCAGGGGCATGAGCAGGACGAACAGGACAAGCAAGACCAGGAGCACGAGCAGTTCGAGCAAGTGCAGGAGCACGAGCAGGATCATCAGGGATGAGCAGGACCAGCAGGACCAGGAGCAGCTTCAGCAGAGTAAGCACCAGCAGAAGCACCACCGCCAGGAACAGCTTCAGCAGAAGCTCCAGCACCAGAAGAGTGAGCCCGAGCAGCAGAAGCCCCAGCAGAAGCAGAGTCAGGGACAGGGGGCGGGAGGGTGGCCCTGTCCCTCTTGCCAGGGATGATGGCAGGTTGCTGAGGCTTTCGCTTCTTCCCCATGTTTGTGGGGTTGCTGGCTGGCAGGAAGCCTGGCAGGGAGGCTGGCAGGAAGCCTGGCAAGTAGCCAGGCACGAAGGCTGGCAGGCAGGCTGGCAGGAAGCCTGGCAGGAAGGCAGGCAGGCAGGCACCAAGGCTGGCAGGCAGACTGGCTGGCAGGGAGGCTGGAAGGCAGGCTGGCAGCAAGGCTGGCAGGGAGGCTGACCAGGAGGCTGGGAGGAAGGCTGGGAGGCAGGCTGGGAGGCAGGCTGGCAGAAAGGCTGGCAGCAAGGCTTGCAGGCAGGCATGCAGGCAGGGCAGGCAAGAACAGGCAGGTCTTTCCTTCGAATGCTGGCCACGTGCGAGCTGCTTCCCTTAATATCCGCATGGCTTACGCAATGCATCCCCCCCGCATGCGCAATTAACGCTCAGCATCCATTCGGCTTCCGCTGTACATCCACTAGGCTTCCGCTGTGCATCCGCTTCATCAGCTGTATATCCGCTCTGCTTCCACTGTATCCGTTCCGCATCCACTTTGCTGAGGTCCCCCGGAAGCCTAGTGGATGTGCCATCCACTCCCATCCGCTTCCATCCGCTGGGCTTCCATTCCGCATCCGCTTTCCATTCGCCCTTCGTCCTCCCCGCGTCCATTCCTTTCTGTGTTATCCACTCCGGTTATGCAAATTTTTGCCCCTTTTGAGAGTGGATAACAACGGATGAAACATTTTTCTTGTCCATTGTGTCCTTTTTACATACGTTTTGCATCTGTTGGGCAGTGTGACAGGGCTTTTATAGATTAATTCATAACTTGGAATATCAATGATACCCCATTAACCTGGAAAAAAAACCCCATTATTTGAAAAAAATAAATTATGATGTGGTCAGGAACTGATATTAGGAAAAGGGATTTAAATATCAGATAAAGATTTCAGTGCAGAATTAGTATGAGCAAATTTGAAAAAGGCTAATGGATCATCTTGAACATAAACCAGTATTTGCATCATGTTTGTTATTTTCTAATGAGCTTGGTAGATATGTAGTGGTGGAAGTTTTGGTCTCAGGGATTAAAACTATTATTAATGAAGAAGAGTATTTGTGCCTCAGGACTGAACTGTGGGATCCTTGGTGTTCTCTGAACTTGGTTATTTTCTTGCAGATATTTTATTAACCTCCTATGTAAGTTCATTAGTGCTGTGATGTACAGTATGGAAGTAGTAGTATACCATAGACCTGTAAGCAAATACTAAGTAGTAACTAAGTAGCAGTAACCAAATATCCTGGATATGTAATTATCCAGAATCATGGCCCTCACATCTGCCTTTCCACATACT
Source organism: Laticauda colubrina (assembly GCA_015471245.1). Taxonomy (NCBI): domain Eukaryota; kingdom Metazoa; phylum Chordata; class Lepidosauria; order Squamata; family Elapidae; genus Laticauda; species Laticauda colubrina. The sequence continues at coordinate 223,999 of BLBF01000082.1, forward strand.
TTCAGTTTAATGCATAGATGTACCAAAAATCAGATAAACACCCTTGGGATCACCACTTTTAGAATGTATAGAAGATACCATAATAAAGTGTCCTGAAACTGTGACCCTCCCATGCATAAAATGATATAATGACAACATTCTGGAATTGTCCAACCCTTCCATGAAAAGTGGTTCTCCATTTTCATCCTCCTAAAGGCTTTGGAACTCTTCAAATGGTACATGAGTCCAGTTGATAGATTGAAAATAATTTTGCAATAATTTATTAATGAGAATCAATGAGGATTTATGGCTAAAAAACACTCTAAGGACAATGCTAGAATTGTATTGGATAATTTGCAATACTGGACCAACATAATGAAAAAAAAAAAAGCCTGTTTGGATTTGTTAGATACAGAGAAGGCCTTTGATAAGGCATTTATGAATACAAGTGTTCACAATGATTCTAGTTATATTGAAAATGATTTTGAAAGAATTTATTTATGAGGATCAGTGTGGATTTTAATTTAACAGGTAGTTAAAGGACAATGATAACACTGGAGCAAAATCATGAAAAATAGGCTGCACTGATGTTCTTAGAGGCAGGGGTGGGATTCTACCAGTTTGCACTTATTCGCTAGGACCGGTTGTTAACATTCTAAGCAGTTCGGAGAACCGGTTGTTCGAAGAAATTACTGGCCTATTCCTGTAAGGAAGGCAGGAAGGAAATAATCTCATGTTCCTTACAGAACCTGCCTCTCTGTTAACCCTTATTACATTCTTGGCAGGTCTAGATTTTCTGTCTCAGGAACTTCTCTGGAGTTTTTTTCTCCTCCTTTGCTGGTACTTTGTGTTCCCTCTGGAAAAGAAGCGTGTGAGACCAGGTTGCAACTAACAACTCTTTATTCCGTTAACAGCAACAGTAACGGAACATTGGCTCAAGCCACGGCAGCCCTTTATATAGAGGCTTGCCTACCGGCTTGTAGCCAATGACACTCGTTTAATCTTGCTGCCTTTGAGCAGCTTCTTGGATTGGTTCCTAATGAATCAATCCACTACTGGCTTTTTTGGCCAATTAGAATTAACTACTTGGAACCTTCCAAGTTATACAGAACACCCCTCCCCCTTTAGTTCAGTCCTACGTGAGTGCTGTAGTCGCAGGTAGGTGGGGCTTTTTCTGGTCCTAGTTGACCTGCGCGGCTCATTCTTGCCTAGGATTTCAAGAGGTTAGGTCGGGATCGCTGTCTCTCTGGCTTTTCTCCATGGAACCGCCTGGAAGGATGAGTCAGCACTGCCGCTCCCGCCTGAGTTTCTCAGGCCGGTGGAAGTGGTTCTGATGCTCCCTCCCAGTTCAACCGGGCTGGTTGAGCTGGCCTGGCTGGCACCTTCCAGGTTGGCTTCCCTTTCGCTAGGATTTTTTTCCGATTTTCTCATCTAACCATTAGTGTTCTTTTTGGTTGGTTAGATTTTCTGGTTGAGGTTTTAAGGGTTCATTTTCATGCCCTTTTTTATTTATTTATATTCTCCCCCCCTTGGTTTTGTTTTCGTCAAAATTTATTATTTGAGGTTGCACAGTTGTTTTGCGCTCGATGTTGTGGGAACAAAGCTGGTTTATGTGCTGCTTCCACTCTCTTCCATCGTCCACGGTTAGTCGGTAGGACCAGGGGCCTGTTACTTGTGTGATTGTGGCTGGAACCCAAACAAGTTCCCTGGTAAAATTCTTTGCATAGACCAGGTCACCGATTTTGAAAGTGCGGTATCGGCTGGAAGAGTTGGGGGGTTTTCTCAAGGCCTTCTTTTGTGAACCAGACCATTCACACGGTCCTACCATTTGCCACGGGGTGGGCTGGTGCGGTTAGTGATGGCGTATACCTAAAGAGGCTAAGTATTGTTTGAATTGTATTGCTGTTAGTTGTGGCCCATTGTCTGATACCAACAAGTCAGGTAAACCATGAGTTGCAAATAATTTGTTTAGCTGTTTTATAACAGCATCGGTTGTTGTGGATGACATTAAGATGACTTCGAGCCAATTTGAATATGCATCCACAACTATTAAAAATGTATTGCCCCTAGTTAGTCCCACAAAATCAATATGGATTTGAGACCAAGGGCCTCATGGGGTCTCCCAGTCGCATATGGAGGCTTGTGGTGGGGTGAGTCTAGCTCTCTGACACTTGTGGCATGTTGCAACCCAGCGTTCAATGTCCTTGTCTAAGTCAGGCCACCAGACATAGCTCCTGGCCAGGCTTTTCATTTTAACTATGCCTGGATGGCCCTCATGTAACATGCCTAACACCTCTTCTTGTAGTTTGGATGGAATCACCACCCGATCTCCCCACAACAAACACCCCTTTTGTATTGACAGTTCAGTCTTTCTTGTCTGGAAAGATTTAAAGTTTTCAGTCTTTTGGCCTTCTGGCCAACCTTTACCTATCCAAGTCAAAACAGGGGCAATCAATGAGTCTTTTGCTGTGGCTCTTGCGACATCATCCACAGTCAATGGAAGTTCAGGGCAGTTTCGAGTTGTAGGGTGGCGGTGGCTGGAGCCGGGTCATCCTCTAAGATTGGTAAAGGTGTTCGGCTTAATGCGTCTGCATGGGCGATTTGTTTCCTGGGTTGATGCAGCAATGTATATGAATAGGCGGCCAGGAATTCTGACCACCTAGTCATTCGTGGGGATAGAATGTTTGGTGTGAGTTTATTCCCAGCCCAAATTCCTAGCAATGGTTTATGATCAGTAACAATGGAGAATGTTGTACTGTATAGGTATTCATGAAAGCGTTTTACTCCTGCGACGATTGCCAGGGTTTCTCTGTCTAGTTGGCTATAGTTGTGTTCTGCTTTGGAGAGTGTTTTCGAATAAAAAGCGATGGGTGCCTCTCTCCCTTCAGGTAATTGGTGGCTCAGGATAACACCGACTCTGAATAGTGAGGCGTCGCAGGTGACCGTCAAGGGTAGAGTATTACTAAACTGAATAAGAATGGTGTCTGAGGTTAACAAGTCTTTTATATTTTGAAAGGCTCTTTGTTCTTTGTGACCCCAAGTCCAGACAGTTTTTTTATCTAGCAACCGGTGCAATGGTTTTTCCTATCGTTGCTTTGTGAGGGAGGAATACATTATAAAAATTGATCAGACCCAAGAATGCCTGTAAGTCCATCTTATTTCTAGGTCTGGGTGCCTAGGTGACTTTTTTTTCTGTTGGGTTAATACCTTGTTTGTCAATCAAATATCCTAAAAATTTGATGCGGTCAGTGGCCAGGCAGCATTTTTCATTTTTAACTTTCAGGCCGGATTCTCTGAATTTCATTAGCACTTCCCTTAGTCTAGCTTCTAATTGGGTCGTATTTTTCGCTGAAATTAGGATGTCATCCAAGTATGGAACAACCCCTTTTATTCTACTTAATAGTCGTTCCATGAGGCTTTCAAAGACATCTGGGGCAACGCTCATTCCAAATTGAAGTCTATTACATTTGAATGCCCCTCTATGCGTTACTATTGTTTGTGCCTCGGCTCTTATGGGGCCTACTGGAAGTTGCTGATATTCCTGGGCCAAATCAAGTTTAGCAAAAAATTTTCCTCCCCCAAGTGAGTGCACGACTGGTACCGGGTATGCGCTTAGCTGTAGTGCATGGTTCAGGAGAGCCTTGTAATCTCCACAGATGCGCACAGACCCATCTAGTTTTACAGGTGTTACTATTGGTGTCTCCCACCTGGCGTGGTCAATTGGTTCTATGACCCCTTGTGCAATCAATTTATTTAATTGCTCATCTATTTTGGGTTTTAATGCAAAGGGGACCGTCTGGCTTTTAGTCTTCTCGGTGCTATTTGGGGATTTCGGCTAAAGGATATTGGGGTTCCCCAGTACCTGCCTAGAGTTCCGTCAAAGACGTCCTGGAATTCATGTAGCAGGTTCTCTTCCCAATCACTCGTGACTATTCGGCTCACTCCAGTCATCCCGATGCCTAATGGCACGAACCATTCGATGCCCAAAAGGCTGGGATGGTCTCGGTTGACTATAGTTAATGGCAGGACTTCAGTGTATTGTTTGTAAGTTACTTTGAAATGTCCCAGACCTACCACGGGAATCCTATTTCCTTGGTAGTCTTTGAGAATTATTTTTTGTTTTTTGAGTTCATTTTGTCTGATGTTTGGAATCAGACGTCTAATTGTGTTCCGAGACACCATTGATAGAAAAGATCTTGAGTCAACCTCCATCTCACAAGGGCTTCCTTCAATGGACACTACAATTCTGACTTTTTTCCTGCTTTCCGTCTGTGCGCTTCCTATAGTGACAGTCTGATGTGTGTTTTCTTGGTTGCTGGTTCCCTTGCTGCACTTCATTTTCTGTTGGCTTGCCTCGAGTCAGTTCTTGGAAGGGAATTACCGTGTCTGCTAGGGCTGCTGTTTCTTCAATTTCATCAGACTCTTTCGATATGTCCCCTCTTTTTGCAAGCCCAACAGTTACCAGCACATTCCCACCAATTTTTTTTCCTTTCACACCTTTTTTGGTTTGTGTAAAGGCAGTGGACCTCATCGTCATCTTCATCAGTGTCTGATGACTCGTCTAGGTCTTCGTGGTGTGTGTTTGTGGCAGCTTGCTTTGTCCCTCCACCTGAGCTTTCCTCTTTTGGAAGGGATGTTGTGTCAGTACTGGTGTTCATCATCTTCATTCTGGCCGCTGATTTCTTTGAGGCTTCCACGGCAGTTGCTTCCGCGATCGCCTCTGCCACCGTTATATTAGGTCTGTTTAAGAGTTTGCTTTGAAGGGTAGAGTCCCTAAGACCTAACACGACATGATCTCACATTGCCTCATCCATATTTTGGAATTCACAGGCTCCTCCAATATGGCACAGAGCTGCCACGAAATCAGCAATGGTTTTGTCTTCCCTCTGGTCTCCATTATAAAATTCATGTCTCTTGATGAGGTTTGAGACAACTGATGTGTAGTGAGCTTTCAGCAGTCGGTTAAGCTCAGACCAGGTCATCGGTTTCATGTCTTTGAGATTCGCCAATGCCTTCACCATCTTAAATACAGCTGGCCCACAATGTGTTAGGAAGACAGCCCTCTTTCGCTGATTGGAAATTTCTTCCATTTTGTTGCTCTCCAGAATTATCAGGAAATGATCAATATAAGACTCCCAATCCTCTTCATTGGGATTGAATGGTGTGGGTGGCGCGTTATTACCAGCCATTTTGTCTAGCGTGGTTTTTTCTCTCACGGCATGCTCAGTCTCCACTTCAGGACGATCCCATCCTTGTCGCCAGTGTTCCATCGGGAAAAGAAGCGCATGAGACCAGGTTCCAACTAACAACTCTTTATTGGGTTAACAGCAACAGTAACGGAACATTGGCTCAAGCCACGGCAGCCCTTTATACAGAGGCTTGCCTGCTGGCTTTTAGCCAATGACACTCATTTAATCTTGCTGCCTTTGAGCGGCTTCTTGTGGAACCAATCCACTACTGGCCTTTTGGGCTAATCAGAATTAACTAATTGGAACCTTCCAAATAATACAGAACACTTTGCTTATATGGACTGATCATTCAAAGTTACAATGGCACTGAAAAAAGTGACTGATGACCATTTTATGATTGTTTCAGCATACACACAGTCATGAGAGGCCAGGCGAGGAGATGCGTGTCTCGATGTGATATTGAGTTGGCCCCAGCCAGCAGAACCATGTAAGCCACACCCACAGAACCAGTTGTTAAAAAAATTGAATCCCACCCCTGCGTAGAGGCCTTTGACAATTTGAAAAGGATTTTCTTTTCAAGGTTTTCTTCACAAAAAAACACAAAACGTTGTTAATGTTGGAGATTTAAGAAAACCCTGTATGTTAAGCCCATGTCACAATGGCCAATGGATGCAAAAAGGACACAACGGACGAGCAAAATGTTCCATCCGTTGTTATCCGGTCTCAAAAGGGGCAAAAATTTGCATATCCAGAGCGGCTAACACAGACGCGGGGAGGACGCAGGGCGGATGCAAAGTGGATGCGGAACGGAAGCCCAGCGGAGGGAAGGAGATGGGGGCAGATGGCGCAACTGCAGGGCTTCCGGGGGGGCTCAGCAAAGTGGACGCGGAATGGATACAGCAGATGCAGAACGGACGCCGAACGGATGAAGCGGATGCACAGCAGAAGCCTAGCGGATGCACAGCAGAAGCCCAACGGATGCCTGGCGTTAATTGCGCATGCGGGGTGGGGGGGATGCATTGCGCAAGCCCCCCAGATATAAAGGGAAGCAGCTCACACGTGGCCAGCATTCCAAGGAAAGACCTGCTGCTGGACACTTCGAGTTCCTTGCCTGCCCTGCCTGCATGCCTGCCTGCAAACCTTGATGCCAGCCTGCCTTCCAGCCAGTCTTGGTTCCTGCCTGGCTGCCTGCCTTCATGCCAGGCTTTCTGCCAGCCTTCCTGCCAGCCTACCTGCCAGGCTTCCTGCCAGACTTACTGCAAGCCTTCCTGCCTGACTTCCTGCCAGCCTACCTGCCAGGCTTCCTGCCAGCCTTCGTGCCTGCCTGCCAGCCTTCGTGCCTGGCTTCCTGCCAGCCTTCGTGCCTGCCAGCCTCCATGCCAGCCAGCAACCCCACAACCATGGGGAGGAAGCAAAAGCCTCAGCAGACTGCCGCCATCCCTGGCAAGAGGGACAGGGCCAACCTCCCGCACCCTGCCCCTGACTCTGCTTCTGCTGGGGCTTCTGCTGAAGCTGCTCCTGGCGATGGTGCTTCTGCTGGTGCTGGTGCTTCTACTGGGGCTTACTCTGTTGAAGCTGCTCTTGGTCCTGCTAGTCCTGCTCGTGCTCCTGGACTTGCTCATCCTGCTCGTGCTCCTGGTCTTGCTCCTCCTGCTCATCCTACTTGTGATCCTGGTCCTGCTCGTGCTCCTGGACTTGCTGGCCCTGCTGGTGCTTACTCTACTGCTGTTGATCCTGCTCCTGCGGGTCCTGCTGCTGCTGATCCTGCTGCCACTATTGCTGCTGCTGATGTTGATGATCCTGCTGCTGCTGCTGATGATGATGATGACGATGATTATGATCCTGCTGGTGAGGATGACGATGATGATGATGATGATGATGATGATGATGATCCTGCTGGTGCTGCTGCTGGTGGTGGTGTGGAGGAGCAGCCCCTACTACCTGGGAGCCCCTCTGATGAGGGCCCATCTGGTGCAGCCAAAGGGAGGAAGAGGCATATGCGACAACGGGAGAGGAGGCAATACTACATTGAGGAGGCGCACGAGGATGAGGTGCTGGAGTGGCTGAGAGAGAATGACTATCTGTGGTGGAAGGGACACCGGCAATACAGGGACACCAAGCAGAAGCAGGCTGCTTGGAGAGAGAGGGCAGAGAGTATGGATTACACTTCGGAGGTGCTCCTCGGCTGGTGGAAACATATGCACACCTGGTATGGGAAGCTGCATCTGAAGAAATCTGGCCAGGCCACTGTGAAGCTGACAGACAGAGAGACTACGTAATGGCCAGGTGCAGCTTCCTGGAGGGTGAGGTCCACCACCGAGGAGCACCAGCAGTCCCTCTCACTACCCTCTCTCTCCGGCAGCCTGCTGAGAGCCATTCCTCTTCCAGCCGAGAGTCAGTCCCTGTCTCCAGGCAGGTTTCTGTGGAGCGTGCCATGGCGGAGAACCCGTGGACAGGTGGGGTAAGCCAGGTGGAGTGCGTAGAGGACTCCCTGGTGCAGTGGGAGAGAGGAGACATTGAGTCCAGCACAGTGCTAGCTGCATCCATCACCACCCAGATCCGCCTCCGCAGAAAGGCAGAGAGCCGGACAGCAGAAGGGGCTGAGCCACACTGTCCTGCTGGAGATCAGGGACACCATCAGCACCAGCATAGATATCCTCTCTCAGCTGGTCCACACCGACTCCTCATCCTCCAACCACAAGCCCTTCCTCACCTAGGTCAACCAGACCCTCAAGGACATGGCGGATCCACAGTACCAGCTGGTGAAGGACCGGATCAAGGAGCTGTTTCACAAACCTCCAGACCCAGAGGAACCTGCTCCCACCCAGTCCAGGTCTGCTCCTCCACCTCCACCCCAGGTGATGTCCCTCCCATTCCAAGGCTTCCCACAGGCCCTCACCTACCAGGGCTACGGCTACCAGGAGGTAAAGCAGCACAGGCAGCAGCCCTTCCCAGGCCAGACACAGAGTCATCAGGTGACACCATTGTCACCTGTTCCACTGATGCCACCGATGCCACCCACGACAATGATGCCACCAACGACAGCGATGCCACCCACACCAATGATGCCACCCACGCCAGTCCTCACCCAGCTGCACACCAGACAGCCCCACTAAACTGCTCCTTCCTACACCCCACAGCCAAGCCCGGCCTCAGTACATCTGTCATCAGTACTGGGGCTGACACCCCATGGCATGGAGGAAGGACCTCTCAGCATCACGGGGCTGAGCCAGCTGTCCGACACCTTCCTCAACACACCGTCCCCTGTTGTCCTCTCGGAGCCAGGCACTCCATCACCACCCACCACCACAGTACCTGGACCCTTCACCCCTGAGACTGGGCACACCTCCAAGTGACCAAGAAGAGTGCCAGAGACCGGGTAGCTGGCTACCTTTGGACTTTATTTGGACACTTGACCTAGGTCATTTTTTTTTTACAGCTTGTTCAATAAAGTTTATCTTTGATTCACATCCTAGCTTCATTTCTTTTTTTTAATAAAGTCTTGGTGGAAACTTTTAGAATTGGCTTAAGCCTTTGCATGCTTGTGGGATGGGTTAAGATAGCAGTGGGATGGGCAGGGATACCTGTGGAATGAGCAGGGATATCTTTGGGGTGGCTAATAGCTGTGGGATAGATAAACCTCCAGTGCAAGCATGGTGGGACTGTATGGTCCACCCTCCCAGATGCCACACCTATGGCCCTTTATTATCAATAATAATATAATCATTGATCCACACATGTCAGCATAAACACAACTCTTTATTAAATGCCCTGTTCATTGTAGGCCCACCCAACATACATGGCCCAATCTCATCCGTGTGATGAGACAGGTTGAAGGAAGCATCCATTAAGCATCTATCATCCTGTCTTGCCACTCCACTGCTCCAGCTGGGGAGTTGCACCAGTGTCTCAGGAGGTTGCACTGCTTCTTCCCTTCACGTGAAGCTCTGTTGGGGCCTTGCACATCCTTAGTGTCTATCAGGTTTCACCCTTGCCGCCATTCCCCAGGCTCCATGTCCCCATTGGCTTGTTTGAGGTCCACGAGCCTGTTCTGCAACACTGGGTTGTGGGTGCGCATGAAATTGTGCAGGATGCAGCAAGCTTCCCCGATCCTCACGGTCTCTGGGCGATGCTGCATGGTGGTGAGAAGTACCTGGAACCAGTTGGCCAGGATGCCAAAGGCGTTCTCCACCACCCGCCTTGCCCTGGACAGCCTGTAGTTGAAGATCCTCTCTTCACAGGTGAGGAGTCTGGAAATGTAGGGCTTCATGAGGTAGGTTCTGAGGGAGAAGGCGTCATCCCCCACGATGAAGTAGGGCACATCTTGCATGTCATTGGGCAGGGGGTCTGGTTCTGGGAAGCCCATGATGAGGTTGCGTTCCAGCCCCTCCTTGAGGTGACTGGCGTTGTATACCTGGGCATCTGAGGTTGACCCATTGCCTGAAGCATCAATGTACATGAACTTGTAGTCAGCATCGACCATGGTGAAGAGGATGATGCTGAAGAAGCCCTTGTAGTTGAAATAAGTGGACCCCGATTTGGCTGGAGCTTTGCAGGCCACGTGCTTCCCATCTATGGCTCCAACGGTGTGGGGGAATTTCCACTTCTGATACCACTGCTCTGCAACTTTCTTCCATCTTTCTTCAGTGGAGGGGCACTGGAGGAGCTCCTCCAGGTATTCTTCGATGATGGCCTGCACCACTTCTCTGACCACAATGTTGATGGTGTTGTGTGACACCCTCCAGCTATACTGCATGCTCCTGTAGGTGGTCCCTGAGGCCAGGTGGTGCAGAGTCAGTGCCACCTTGAGTCCAGGTTCCAGGCTGGGCCGGAAGTTGGTGCTCTGCTTTGTTAACCTGGCTCTCAGCCGCTCCACAACTTCATCAAACATGGCTGGCAGCATCCTCATGAAGTTCTGGAATGCACGAGGGTCTTTGTTCCTCAGCTCCATCATCAGCTTGTTGTACAGTCCACACTTTGCTCTTCTCCCGATCCATCTTTGGACCCAGACTCTTCTTGGACATCTCCTTTTCTTCCTGTAGAACAGTTGAAAGAGCCTGTATATGGTTTCGCACTGTTGCAGAATGATGGTGTCTACCAAAAGGAGTGTGTTATGATCCATGGTGGACATCAATGGATGCTGTGGAAGAGCAAGAGCAAGATGAAAGCTGCAGAGGTCTGCACAGCAGGGCTGCTGCACTGAAAGTGAGGTCCAGGTGAGTTGCTCCCCCTTTTAATCGGCAATATAGGTTTTCCACTTGGTGTCCTTTTGCATCCTCTAGGCATCCTCTAGACATCCTAAATATCCGAGATACGTCCCTTCTGTGAATGTTTTTTCCATTTTAAATGCTTTCTTTGCGAGCTACATCCGCTTTTATCCTTTCTCTGTCCGTGCTACTAACGCTTTGTGTCCATTCCTCATCCGTTTTGCTTCCTCCCTGTGTCCATTTTCTGCTGGAGTGGATTTGAGTTGCGCGGATGCGCAGCGGATGCCTAGCTGATATAGCGGATGCGTAATGGATGACAACGGATATAGAACGGATGTTCCCCGTATGCGTTGTGGATGCAGAACGGACGCGTTGGATACATTTTCTGCTCAAAAAGCTTTGAGCAGCTCAAAACTTTTTGAGTGGATGAAACCTCAGTAGACGGATGCTGGACGAATAGAGAAGTTGTGAAACGGAGGCAGTGAGTACAGAACGGATGAATCGCGTTAACCAACGGATGGCAAGTGTTTCTCTCCATTTTACATCCTCTTTCCATCCATTGGTGCACTGTGTCATGGGCTTTAAATTGCAGAGCTGTGCTGAGCTCACCAGTTCTGGGTCATTCTAGCCTTCTGAAGTGGTGGACAGCTGCTGTGACAAAAGCAGACAGCTTTAGATTAAAAAAAAATGTTTTTATTTTTCTCTCCCCCCCCCCTTTTCCTTTTCTCTCTATCAGTGACATTTTTTTGTTAAGTTTTATTGATTTTTAAGGACAAACAAAAACAAACAAATCATAAAAACACCCAACTTTCTTCCAGAAGTATACAAACATTGTTTCGGTTGGTATACAAATTTTTTGTGCATTGATTTCATAGTCTCAATTACAGTTACATTACGTAATAACTCATATTATCAGAAATGAAATATCCTGGTATTATTATTATTCAATCATTTGACTATAATTTTGTTCATTCATACTTTACAAGATAGCTATACTTAGTTTATTTTATCACAATCATATAGTCCTTCCAAATCTATCTTAAAAACATTTTATATATGTAATAATAATAATAAAGAAATACATCTTTATACATTCATTATTTTTTATAATTCTACATATTCTATTACTATATTTTATTGTCTAACCATTGACAGAAAAAGTCCCAAATTTTGTAATATTGTTTATCCTCTTGTTCTCTAATTTCAAATGACAATCTACTCATTTCAGCACATTCCAGGATTTTCTTAATAATTTCCACCTGCAATGGTATTTTCTCATTTTTCCAATTTTTAGCAAATACAATCCTAGTTGCTGTTAATATGTTTACAATCAAATTTTTACATCTTTACTTTATGCATCAAGTAGAATTCCCAATAAAAATATCTCTGGTTTTAAATCGATGTGCTTTTTAGTCATTTTTTCCAACATAGTGTGGATTTTAGTGCAATTTTTTTTTGCATCCGCACAAGTCCACCACATATGGTAATATGAGCCAGGTGACTGATGACATTTCCAACATCTTTCAGATTTTTTCTTGAACATTCTTGCTATTCTTGTCAGGGGAAAATGCCACCTGTAAAACATCTTATACAAATTTTTTTTAAATGCTGTTGACATTGTTATTTTATAATTTTGAGACCACAATTTTTGCGGTCAATTGATTTCTCTAGATCAATCCCATATCCAGAATTCTTCCCCCAAACAATCATAGTTTTTTTTAACTTGCTCTTCTTCTAATAAATAATTTCTAATAAATATCCATACAATTTTTTAATCATCTTTTCATCAGTACCTGTCAAAATCTTATCTAAATCAGTCAATTTATTGTAGAAACCTTGTGTTTTAAAGTCTTTTTCATACCTTGAATTCATTTGCACATAAGAAAACCAATTCATCTTTATACCTTATTCCTCTAGTTTTTGCATCGATTTAAGTTCACCCTTTTCATTCAAAATTTCCCGATATTTATCTGTTTGTTCCTTCTTGTATGTTATAGGATAAGAAAATGCTTCAATAGTCGATAACCAGACTGGAATTTTCAAATAACATTGTCTTTTAATCTTCTCCCTATTCAACCACATAGACACCCGTATATGATGTCTTCTAAAATAACCCTGTATTTTAGTTCCTTTATATCTTAAAAAGCCATACCACCCCAACAAGAGATCATGTCCTTCTAATCTCAACAATCTAGTATTTCTTAATGTTATCCATTCCTTAACCCATGTCAAGTTTGTAGCTTGGTAGTACAACTCCCAATTAGGCAGACAAAATCCTCCTTTAATTCTAGCATCTTATAAGATTTGTAACTTTATTCTCACTTTCTTAAGCCCCTGTCACACTGCACCAACGGATGGAAAGAGGATGTAAAATGGAGAAAAACACTTGCCATCCGTTGGTTAATGCGATGCATCCATTCTGTACTCACTGCATCCGTTTTTCATCCTCTCTATCTGTCCAGCATCCGTCTATTGACGTTTCATCCACTCAAAAAGTTTTGAGCTGCTCAAAACTTTTGTGCAGAAAATGAATCCAATGCGTCCATTCTGCATCTGTTACACATCCGCTATATCCACTAGGCATCCGCTGCACATCTGCGCAACTCGATCCGCTCCAGCGGTAAACGGACGCAGGGAGGAAGCAGAACGGATGCAGAACGGATGCAGAACGTATGGAGAGAGGATGAAAGTGGATGCAGCACGTAAACAAAGCATTTAAAATGGAAAAAACATTCGCAGAGGGGACCTATCTCGGATATTAAGGATGTCTAGAGGATGCCTAGAGGATGCAAAGGGACACATAGTGGAAAACTTATACTGCCTATAAAAAGGGGGAGCAACTCACCTGAATCTCAATTTCAGCAGCCCAGCTGTGCAGACCTCTGCAGCCTTCATCTGACTCTTGCTCTTCCACACATCCAGTCATGTCCACCATGGATCGTAACACAGTCCTTTTGGTAGCCACCATCGTTCTGCAACAGTGCGAAGCCATCTACAGGCTCTGTGAACTCTACTATGGGAAGAAAAGGAGGTGGCCAAGAAGCATCTGGGTCTGAAAATGGATCGGGAGAAGAGCAGAGTACAGACTGTACAACAAGCTGATGGTGGAGCTCAGAAACAAAGAGACTCGGGCATTCCAGAACTTCATGAGGATGCCTCCAACCATGTTTTTTTTTTTTTTT
>BLBF01000082.1:237955-265883 GCA_015471245.1 Laticauda colubrina
ATTTAACCACAAAGACTCCCGTATATAATGTCTTCTGAAATACCCCTTGTTAGGGATAACATTGTTCACCCTAACTGTTTTAGGTGAAATACTAACTATGAATCATAGTTAGTGTATGCAGCTTTAAATGTAAAATAGCAATTGTGGGTGTGGTTATGAAAACCATATAAAAGTAGCAAGGCTACGGCTTGCTCTCTCTCTCTGGCTTTGATGATCCCTGATTACTGCTTGGAAGCAAGACTGCATTGCTCGAACGGGAGAGACAACAACGGACTGATTTATGAGAACTGACAATAGGATATTCTACATGGACTTTGTTAACTGAAATATCCCTGAATGGACTGACTATATGGTAACTGAATATTGGACTGTTTTTGACTATGCTATAAACCTATACTGGAATAAAATATATTCTTGATAGCACAAGCGTATCTGTTATTTTTACTGTATGTTAATAAGCATACAAGGTTAGCTCACACATTTATCTGTGTGCCTATCTGACTAACGCTGCACATTCTGTTTAGCTTGTCTACCTAACCCTGGTTGGGGAACCCAGGCTTAACACCCCTGTGTTTTAGTTCCCTTGTACCATAAAAAAGCATGCCAGCCCAACAGTAAATCATGTCCTTCTAATGTCAACAATCTATGTTTTCTTAATGTTATCTATTCTTTGACCCACATCAAACTTGCAGCTTGATAATACAATTCCCAATTAGGCATGTTTGATGAAGTTGTGCAGCGGTTGACACCCAGGTTGACCAAGGCAAACACCAACTTCGGGCCCAGCCTGGAACCTGGGTTCAAGGTGGCACTGACTCCGCGCCACCTGGCCTCAGGGACCACCTACAGGAGCATGCAGTACGGCTGGAGGGTGCCACACAACACCATCAGCATTATGGTCAGAGAAGTGGTGCAGGCCATCATCGAAGAATACCTGGAGGACCTCCTCCAGTGTCCCTCCACTGAAGAAGGATGGAATTAAGTTTCAGAGCAGTGGTATCAGAAGTGGAACTCTCCCACACCGTTGGAGCCATAGAGGGCAAGCACGTGGCCTGCAAAGCTCCAGCCAAGTCGGGGTCCACTAATTTCAACTACAAGGTCTTCTTCAGCATCATCCTCTTCGCCATAGTCGATGCTGACTACAAGTTCATGTACATCGATGCTTCAGGCAACGGGTCAGCTTAAGATGCCCAGGTATACAACACCGGTCACCTCAAGGAGGGGCTGGAAGGCAACCTCATCATGGGCTTCCCAGATCCAGACCCCCTGCCCAACGACACGCAAGATGTGCCCTACTTCATTGTGGGGGATGATGCCTTCTCCCTCACAATCTACTTCCTGAAGCCCTACACCTCCAGATGCCTCACCCGTGAAGAGAGGATCTTCAACTACAGGCTGTCCAGGGCAAGATTGGTGGTGGAGAACGCCTTTGCCATCCTGGCCAACAGGTTCCAGGTGCTTCTCACCACCATGCAGCATTGCGCAGAGACCGTGAGGAGGATCATGGAAGCTTGCTGCATCCTGCACAATCTCATGCGCACCCGCTACCCAGTCTTGTAGAACAGGCTCATGGACCTCCAACAAGCCAATGGGGACATGGAGCCTGGGGAATGGAGGCAAGGGCAAAACCTGATCGACACTGAGGATGTGCAAGGCCCCAACAGAGCCTCACATGAAGCGAAGAAACAGCACAACCTCCTGAGACACTGGTGCAACTCCCCAGCTGGAGCAGTGGAGTGGCAAGACAGGATGGTAGATGCTTAATGAATGCTTCCTTCAGCCTTTCTCATCACACGGATGAGATTGGGCCATGTATGTTTGGTTCACCTACAATGAACAGGGCGTTTAATAAAGAGTTGTGTTTATGTTCACATGTGTGGATAATTATTACATTATTATTGATAATAAAGGGCAGTAGGTGTGGCACCTGGGAGGGTGGACTATGCAGTCTCACTATGCTTGCACTGGAGGTTTATCTATCCCACAGGTATCCTAACCCATCCCACAGCTATTACCCATTCCACAGGTATCCTAACCCATCCCACAGCTATTACCTATTCCACAGGTATCCCTGTCCATCCCACTGATATCCTTACCCATCCCACAAGCATGCAGAGGCTTAAACCATTTCTCAAAGTTTCCACCAATATTTTATTTACAAAAATAAATGAAGCAAGTGTGTGAATCAAAGATAAACTTTATTAATAACAAGCTGTAAAAGAAAAATGACCCAAGTCAAGTGTCCAAATAAAGTCCACAGGTAGCCAGCCACCCTGTCTCTGGCACTCTTCTTGGTCACTCTGAGGCTTGCCCAGTCTCAGGGGTGAAGGGTCCAGGTGCTGTGGAGGTGGCTGATGCTGGAGTGCTGGTCTGTATCGTCATTGGGGTGCCTAGCCCCGAGAGGACAACAGGTGACGGTGTGTTGAGAAAGCTCTCAGACGCTGGCTCAGCCCCGTGATGTTGAGAGCTCCTTCCTCCATGCCATGGGGTGTCAGCCCCAATACTGAGGACAGATGTACTGAGGCCGGGCTTGGCTGTGGGGTGGAGGAAAGAGCAGTGTACTGGGGCTGTCTGGTCTGTAGCTGGGTGAGGACTGGTGTGGGTGGCATCTGTGGAGTTGATGGCATCGTTGGCGTCGGTGGCATCAGTGGCGGGGGTGGCATCAGTGGCGGGGGTGGCTTTGATGGCATCAGTGGAACCGGTGGCAACGATGTCGTCCTATGACTCTGTGCCTGGACTGGGAAGGGCTTCTGCCTGTGCTGCTGGACCTCCTGGTAGACATAGCCCTGGTAGGTGAGGGACTGTGGAGACCCTTGGAATGGGAGGGACATCACCTGGGGTGGAGGAGCAGACCTGGACTGGGTCGGATCAGGTTCAGCTGGGCCTGGAGGGTTGTGAAACAGCTCGGTGATCCAGTCCTTCACCACCTGGTACTGAGGTTCCGCCATGTCCGTGAGGGTCTGGTTCACATAGGTGAGGAAGGGCTTGCGGTTGGAGGATGAGGATGGAGCTGCTCCTCCACACCACCAGAGAGAGAGGGTAGTGAGAGGGGCTCCTGGTGCTCCTCGGTTGCGGATCTCACCCTCCAGGAAGCTGCACTTGGCCATGATGTAGGTCTCTCTGTCCGTCAGCTTAACTGTGGTCTGGCCAGATTTCTTCAGGCGCTGCTTCCCGTACCAGGTGTGCATGTGCTTCCACCAGCCGAGGAACACCTCCAAAGTATAACCCATACTCTCCACCCTCTCTCTCCAAGCAGCCTGCTTTCTTTTGGTGTCCCTGCAGAGACGGTGTCCCTTTCACCACAAATAGTCATTCTCTCTCAGCCACTACAGCACCTCATCCTCGTGTTCCTCCTCAATATAGTATTGCCTCCTCTCCCGTCCCTGCATACGCCTCTTCCTACCTTTGGCAGGACCAGATGGGCCCTCATCAGAGGGGCTCCCAGGTAGTAGGGGCTGCTCCTCCACAACAGCAGCAGCAGCAGCAGCAGCAGCAGGAATATCATCATCATCAGAAGCAGCAGCACCAGTACCAGCAGCAGCACCAGCAGGATCATCATCATCATCATCATCATCATCAGCAGCAGCAGCAGCAGCAGCAGGAGGACCAGCAGGACCAGGATCAGCAGCAGCAGAGTAAGCACCAAGAGCCCCAGCAGGACCAGGACCAGGAGCAGGAGCAGGATGAGCAGGACGAGCAAGACCAGGAGCACTAGCAGGACGAGCAAGTCTAGGAGCATGAGCAGGGCGAGCAGCACCAGCAGGACGAGGAGCAGCTTCAGCAGAGTAAGCATGAGCAGAAGCACCACCACCAGAGCAGCCTCAGCAGAATAAACACGAGCAGAAGCACCACCACCAGAAGCAGTATCATCAGCTCCTCCAGAAGCAGAAGCAGCAGACGCCCCAGCAGAAGAACCAGCAGAAGCAGAGTCAGGGACAAGGGGTGGGAGGGTGGCCCTTTCCCTCTGGCCAGGGATGGCGGCAGATTGCTGAGGCTTTCTCTTTTTCCCCATGGTTATGGGGTTGCTGGCTGGCAGGGAGGCTGGCAGGGAGGCTGGCAGGCACCAACGCTGGCAGGAAGGCTGGTCCCAAGGCTGGCAGGAAGGCTGGCAGGCAGGCAGGCACCAAGGCTGGCAGGTAGGCAGGCATCAAGGCTTCCAGGCAGACTGGCTGGCAGGGAGGCTGGAAGTCAGGCTGGCAGGCAGGCTGGCAGCAAGGCTGACAGGCAGGCAGACAGCAAGGCTGGCAGGAGGCTGGCCAGGAGGCTGGGAGGCAGGCTGGGAGGCAGGCTGGCAGGAAGGCTGGCAGTAAGGCTTGCAGCAAGGCTTGCAGGCAGGCATGCAGGCAGGGCAGGCGAGGCACTCGATGTGTCCGGAAGCAGGTCTTTCCTCCAAATGGTGACCTGCTTGGGAGCTGCTTCCCTTTATATCTGTGGGACTGACACAATGCATCCCCCCTCCATGCTCAATTAACACTCGGCATCTGCTAGGCTTTCGCTGTGCATCTGCTTCATCCGCTGTGCATCTGCTGTGCATCCGCTTCATCCGCTCTGCATCTGCTCTGCATCTGCTCTGCATCCGCTCTGCATCCGGTGTATCCATTCCGCGTCCACTTTGCTGAGGTCCCCCGGAATCCTAGCAGATGTGCCATCCACTCTCATCCACTTCCATCCACTGGGCTTCCGTTCCGCATCTGCTTTCCATCCGCTCTGCGTCCTCCCCGCATCCGTTCCTTTCCGTGTTATCCACTCTGGTTATGCAAATTTTTGCCCCTTTTGAGAGCGGATAACAATGGATGGAACATTTTGCACGTCTGCTGTGTCCTTTTTACAAACGTTTTGCATCCATTGGGCAGTGTGACAGGGCCTTTACCTTGCCATATATATTTCAACACAATTTTGTTTAAATCTTCAAAGTATTCCTTTCCAAGCCTAATTGGTATTGTTTGAAACAAGTACAGAATTCTGGGTAAAATATTCATTTTGATTTTGAAATTCTCCCTATAAATGACAATTGTAGGTTTTCCCATTTCATCAAGTCTTCTGCTATCTGCTGTTTAAGTTTAGTGTAGTTGTTTTCTTTTAGTGTACTACATCTTGCTGTCAGATGTATCCCCAAGTATTTAACCTTATTTGTAACTTGAATTTTCAATACATCTGCCAATTCTTCTTTTTGTCTTAGTAACATATTCTTTGTCAAAATCTTTGTCTTGTCTTTGTTTATTTTCAAGCCGGCAACCTTGCCATATGCCTCTATCTTTTCCAATAGTTTTGGTGATGTTTCTAGAGGGTCTTCTAAAATAAAAGCCAAACCATCCACAAAAGCTTGCAATTTAATTTCTTCTTTTTTAATTTTCATTCCTTTTATACTCTTTTCATCTCTAATGTTTCTATTTAACACTTCCAAAATTAATATGAATAACAAAGGTGATAGTGGGCAACCTTGTCTTGTACCTTTTCTTATATTGATAGAGAGTGTTAATTCTTCCTCTATCATTACCTTTGCCGTTTGCTTTTAATATATAGCTTGTATTGCTTGAATAAATTTTCTGGCAAAGTCCATCTGTTCTAATAATAATAACATGAATCTCCAGTTCATATTTTCAAATGCCTTTTGTGCATCTAAAAATATCAAAGCCATTTGTTTTTCAGGGTGAGTCTCATAATATTTCAAAGTGTCCAATATTACTCTTATATTATCTTTAATTTGTCTCTTCGCAGAAATCCATTTTGGTCAGAGTGAATAAAATTATTTAAATATTTTTGAGTCTCTCTGCCAAAATTGAAGTAAATATTTTATAATCTGCATTTAATAAAGAAATGGGTCTATAATTCTTAATTTGTAATGGATCAGTCTCTTCTTTTGGAATAAGTGTCATATGAGCTTCTGACCATGTTTTAAGTATCTTCTTCTTTAGCATAACTTCATTCATGACTTCTAGCAATGGAAGGGTCAGCGATTCTTGTCATGTTTCATAGAATTCTGCTGGAAGTCCATCTGGGCCTGGTGCCTTCCCATTATTCCCATTATTCTTAAGTGCTTCAGGTAACTCCATCATGGTTATGTTGCTTTCTAACATTTTTTCAGTCTCTTTAGATATCTTAGGTAGATTAGCATTCTGTAAATACTGTTTAATTCTTTCCTCATCAATATTCTCTTGCTCACATAATTTCCCATAAAAGTCTCAAATGATTTCCTTCTCTCTTTATTGCCGTGACAAACTTGACCTTGATCATCTATTAACTGTGGTATTTTCCTTGATTCTTTTTCCTTTCTCAATTTGTATGCTAACCATCTACCTGGTTTGTTTACATCCTCAAAATAATTCTGTTTTGCACTTCTGATTTTCTGTGCTAATTCTTCTTTTTCTGTTAAACTCATTTTATGTTTAATTGTATCCAGTTTTAGCTTCATGTTTTTTTTCTGTGGCATTTTCTCTAGTTCTTTTTCGAGTCTTTTATACTCATCTTCTAAAGCTTCCATGGCTTGCCTTTTCCTAATGTTCCTTTTCCTTGTGTAGTCTATTATCAAGCCTCTAGCATATGCCTTCATTCTGTCCCATATGTTCTGCATTGAAGTATCTTCTTTTTTATTTTCTCTAAAGTAAAAAAAACACAATTCTTTCTCCATTCGCTGTGTAAAATCCTTCTCCTTTAGAATAGTATTATTTAATATCCATCTCGATCTCCTTTTTTGTCGTTTCCATTTAATTGTCATTGGATTATGGTCTGCCCAAGTACTTGTTTCAATATTTATTTGTTGAACATGAGATATTAATTCTGTTGAAGTCAAAATCATATCTATCTTGAACAATGTTAAATGTCTATTTGAATAAAAAGTGCATTTTTTGGTTTTAACATTTCTTTCACTCCATGTATCTTTTAAATTTATTTCATCTATCATTTTAAAAAAGGATTTTAGGGAGAGTCTTCCTATTTTGCTTTGTTGTTGCTGTTGTTATATAGTCCAGTTTATTCTCTACAATTCCATTGAAATCTCCCATCATAACTATATTGACATAGTCCAGTTCAATTATTTTCATGTGTAATTTTTTATAGAATTCTTCTTGTTTATCATTCAGAGCATAAATTGCAATCAAGAGTGTTTTTGTATAATTGTCCATTATTTCCACAATTAATACTCTTCCGTCTTCATCAGTATAAATCAATTTTGCTGAAATGGTCTCTTTGATATATAAAACCACTCCTCTTTTCTTAAATTGAGTCAAAGAAGTAAATATTTTCCCTAATTTGGCTGTATCAACAATTGTTCATATTGTTTTTTAACATGTACTTCTTGTAGACAAATTATATCAAATTTTAGTCTCTCTAATCTGTGAAAAATTTTCCTTCTTTTAACAGTTGAATTCAGTCCATTTATATTCATTGTAATCAGTTTTTTCTCTTCCATAATTATGCTTTATGTTAATTAGGTTTGGCAGCTCTCGTAGATCTTGGTTCATGTTGTTCTTTATGCCCATGTCACACTGCACCAATGGATGGAAAGAGGATGTAAAATGGACAAAAACACTTGCCATCCATTGGTTAACGCGATGCATCCGTTCTGTACTCACTGCATCCGTTTTTCTTCCTCTCTATCCATCCAGCATCCGTCTATTGACATTTCATCCACTCAAAAAGTTTTGAGTTGCTCAAAACTTTCTGAGCGGAAAATATATCCAATAAGTCAGTTCTGCATGCGCAACGCATATGGGGAACATCCGTTCTGCATCCCTCGGCATGCATTACGTGTCCGCTACATCTGCTAGGCATCCGCTGCGCATCCGCACAACTCAAATCCGCTCCAGCGGAAAGCGGACACAGGGAGGAAGCGGAACGGATGTGGAATGGATGCGCAGCATTAGTAGCACGGACGGAGAAAGGATGAAAGTGGATGCAGCTTGCAAACAAAGCATTTAAAACAGAAAAAACATTCACAGAAGGGACCTATCTCGGATATTAAGGATGTCTAGAGGATGTCTAGAGGATTCAAAAGGACACATAGGGGAAAACCTATATTGCCTATAAAAAGGGGGAGCAACTCACCTGGATCTCAATTTCAGACCAGAAGCCCTGCTGTGCAGACCTCTGCAGCCTTCATCTGCCTCTTGCTCTTCCACGACATCCAGTCATGTCCACCATGGATCATAACACAGTCCTTTTGGTAGCCACCATCGTTCTGCAAGAGTGCGAAGCCCTCTACAGGCTCTTTCAACTCTACTACAGGAAGAAAAGGAGGCGGCCAAGAAGTGTCTTGGTCCAAAGATGGATCAGGAGAAGAGCAGAGTATGGACTG
This sequence comes from Laticauda colubrina, assembly GCA_015471245.1. Classification (NCBI taxonomy): domain Eukaryota; kingdom Metazoa; phylum Chordata; class Lepidosauria; order Squamata; family Elapidae; genus Laticauda; species Laticauda colubrina. The sequence continues at coordinate 246,249 of BLBF01000082.1, forward strand.
TACAACAAGCTGATGGTGGAGCTGAGGAACGAAGACCCTCGTGCATTCCAGAAATTCATGAGGATGCCTCCAGCTATGTTTGATGAAGTTGTGCAGTGACTGATACCCAGGTTGAGAAAGCAGAGCACCAACCTCCGGCCCTGCCTGGACCCTGGGCTCAAGGTAAGACTGACTCTGTGCCACCTGGCCTCAGGGACCACCTACAGGAGCATGCAGTATGGCTGGAGGGTGCCACACAACACCATCAGCATTGTGGTCAGAAAGGTGGTGCAGGCCATCATCGAAGAATACCTGGAGGAGCTCGTCCAGTACCCCTCCACTAAAGAAGTCTGGAAGAAAGTTGCAGAGCAGTGGTATCAGAAGTGGAACTTCCCTCACACCGTTGGAGCCATAGATGGGAAACACATGGCCTGCAAAGCTCCAGCCAAGTCAGGGTCCACTTATTTCAACTATAAGGGCTTCTTCAGCATCATCCTCTTCGCCATGGTCGATGCTGATTACAAGTTCATGTACATCGATGCTTCAGGCAACGGGTCAGCTTCAGATGCCCAGGTATATAACGCCAGTCACCTCAAGAAGGGGCTGGAACGCAATCTCCTCATGGGTTTTCCAGATCCAGACCCCCTGCCCAACGACACGCAAGATGTGCCCTACTTCATCATGGGGGATGACGCCTTCTCCCTCAGAACCTACCTCATGAAGCCCTACACTTCCAGATGCCTCACCCCTAAAGAGAGGATCTTCAACTACAGGCTGTCCAGGGCAAGATGGGTGGTGGAGAACGCCTTTGGCATCCTGGCCACAGGTTCCAGGTACTTCTCACCACCATGCAGAAACACCCAGAGACTGTGAGGAGGATCGTGGAAGCTTGCTGCATTCTGCATAATCTCATGCGCACCTGCTACCCAGTGTTTCAGAACAGGCTCGTGGACCTCCAACAAGACAATGGGGACATGGAGCCTGGGGAATGGAGGCAAGGGTGAAACCTGATAGACATTCTGGATGTGCAAGGCGCCAACAGAGCTTCATGTGAAGGGAAGAAGCAGCTCAACCTCCTGAGACACTGGTGCATCTCCCCAGCTGGAGCAGTGGAGTGGCAAGACAGGATGATAGATGATTAATGAATGCTTCCTTCAGCCTGTCTCATCACACTGATGAGATTGGGCCATGTATGTTGGGTGGCCCTACAACGAACAGGGCATTTAATAAAGAGTTGTGTTTATGTTGAAATGTGTGGATCAATGATTACATTATTATTGATAATAAAGGGCCAAAGGTGTGGCACCTGGGAGGGTGGACCATAACATCCCACTATGCTTGCACTGGAGGTTTATCTATCCCACAGCTATCCTTACCTATCCCACAAGCTGCCCATCCCACAGCTATTACCCATCCCAAAGTTATCCCTGCCCGTCCCACAGCTATTACCCATCCCAAAGATATCCCTGCCCATCCCACAGCTATCCCTGCCCATCTCACAGGTATCCCTACCCATCCCAAAGGTATCCCGGTCCATCCCACTGCTTTATTAACCCATTCCACAAGCATGCAAAGGCTTAAACCTTTTCTAAAAGTTTCCACCAAGACTTTATTTACAAAAATAAATGAAGCAAGTGTGTGAAGCAAAGATAATCTTTATTAATAACAAGCTGTAAAAGAAAAATGACCCAAGTCAAGTGTCCAAATAAAGTCTACAGGTAGCCACCCAGTCTCTGGCACTCTTCTCTGTCACTCAGAGGTGGGCCCAGTCTCAGGGGTGAAGGCTCCTGGTGCTGTGGAGGTGGGTGCTGCTGGAGTGCTGGTCTGAAGTGTCACTGGGGTGCCTGGCCCTGAGAGGACAACAGGTGACGGTGTGTTGAGAAAGCTCTCAGAGAGCTGGCTCAGCCCCGTGTTGCTGAGAGCTCCTTCCTCTATGCTATGGGGTGTCAGTCCCAGTACTGATGACAGATGTACTGAGGCCGGGCTTGGCTGTGGGGTGGAGGAAGGAGCAGTGTACTGGGGCTGTCTGGTCTGCAGCTGTGTGAGGACTGGCGTGGCATCGGTGACATGGGTGGCATCAGTGCCATTGGTGGCATCGTTGGTGTGGGTGGCATTGTGGCGTCGGTGGCATCAGTGGCGTGGGTGGCATTGGTGGCATCAGTGAAACCGATGGACCTGTGCCTGGACTGGGAAGGGCTGCCTGTGCTGCTGGACCTCCTGGTAGCCGTAGCCCTGGTAGGTGAGGGCCTGTGGAAAGCCTTGGAATGGGAGTGACATCACCTGAGGTGGAAGTGGAGGAGTAGACCTGGACTGGGTGGGAGCAGGTTCATCTGTATCTGGAGGTTTGTGAAGCAGATCTGTGATCCTGTCCTTCACCACCTGGCACTGGAGTTCTGCCATGAGGGTCTGGTTGACATAGGTGAGGAAGGGCTTGCGATTGGAGGATGAGGAGTCAGTGTGGACCAGCTGAGAAAGGATATCTATGCTGCTCTTAATGGTATCTCTTATCTCCAGCAGGACAGTGTGGCTCTGTCCCTCCTGCTGTCTGGCTCTCTGCCTTTCTGTGGAGGTGGAGCTGGGGGTGGATGCGGGTTGGATTGTGGTGGAAGCGCCGTCTCCTTTCTCCCACCATGCCAGGGAGTCCTCCCCCCGCTCCACCACGGGTACCACAGCTGTCAGGGGGTTCTCCATCGTGGCACGCGCCACAGACTCCTGCCTGGAGACAGGAGCTGACTCTCAGCTGGAAGAGGACTGGCTCTCAGCAGGCTGCCTGGGAGAGAGGGTAGACAGATGGGCTGCTCCTCAGTGGTGGATCTCACCCTCCAGGAAGCTGCACTTGGCCATCATGTAGGTCTCTTGGTCCGTCAGCTTGACCGCGGCCTGGCCAGATTTCTTGAGGTGCAGCTTCCCGTACCAGTTGTGCATGTGCTTCCACCAGCCGAGGAGCACCTCCAAAGTGTAGCCCATGCTCTCCGCCTTCTCTCTCCAAGCAGCCTGCTTCCTTTTGGTGTCCCTGTAGAGCCTATGTCCCTTCCGCCATAGATAGTCTTTCTCTCTCAGCCACTCCAGCACCTCATCCTCATGTTCCTCCTCGATGGAGTATTGCCTCCTCTCCCGTTCTCGCGCATGCCTCTTCCTCCCTTTGGCAGGACCACATGGACCCTCATCAGAGGGGCTTCCAGGTTGTAGGGGCTGCTCCTCCACATCACCAGCAGCAGCAGCACCAGCAGGATCATCAGCATCAGCATCAGCAGCAGCAGCAGCAGCAGCGCCAGCAGCACCAGGATCAGCAGCAGCAGAGTAAGCACCAGCAGTGCCAGCAGGACCAGGAGCACCAGAAGGACCAGGAGCACGAGCAGGACTAGCACGACAAGCAAGACCAGGAGGATGAGCAGGACCAACAGGATGAGGAGCAGCGCCAGCAGAGTAAGCACCACCAGAAGCACCACCACCAGAAGCAGCTTCAGCAGAGTAAGCACAGCAGAAGCACCACCAACATAAGCATCATCATCAGCTCCTCCAGAAGCAGAAGCAGCAGAAGCCCCAGCCCCAGAAGAGCAAGCCCGTGCTACAGAAGCCCCAGCAGAAGCAGAGCCCTTTTGAGAGTGGATAACAACAAATGGAACATTTGTTCCAGGTACTTCTCACCACCATGCAGCATCACCCAGAGACCGTGAGGAGGATCGTGGAAGCTTGCTGCATTCTGCATAATCTCATGCGCACCTGCTACCCAGTGTTTCAGAACAGGCTCGTGGACCTCTAACAAGGCAATGGGGACATGGAGCCTGGGGAATGGAGGCAAGTGTGAAACCTGATAGACATTCTGGATGTGCAAGGCCCCAACAGAGCTTCATGTGAAGGGAAGAAGCAGCTCAACCACCTATCTTATCCTCCTAACATTTTTCTCATCCGCTGTGTCCTTTTTACAAATGTTTTGCATCCGTTGGCCAGTATGACAGGGCCTTAAGTCTCCACCCATCCACCTACTCTGCCTTCTTCTTTTTCAATCTCCATTTGGTCGTCTTGAAATTCAATTGGTGAAATCACTTTTTCTGCCACCTTTCTCCTTCCAAAAAATTCTGCATAGAATAATTCTGCTTTCTCGATTCAGTCAATTCTATATCTCTGTTCTTGCCATGTAAACATTAACCCTTCTGGGATTAGCCATCTATAATTCACCTCTTTTTTCAGTTACATTTTAGTCAAAAATCAATATTGTCTTCTCATCTCTTTCACTCTTCTGGGTATTTGCTTTAAAACCACTATCTCTTTGTCTTTGTATTTCAATGTTTTCTCTCTTACCACTTGTAATATTTGTGTTTTAATGGCTTTTTTTGTAAATCTGATATGAACTTCTCTTGGCAGATTATTTCTCATCGCATATCTTGTAAAAACTCAGTATACCTCATCTACTCCATCCATCATCTTCTCTTCTGTTATTTCCAAAGCTTCAGCCATTATTTCTATCATTATCTCAGCTAAATTTTGTCCTTTTTCTTCCTTTATGTTTTGAAATCTGAGATAAAATTCTGATCTGTCCCTCTCCCATTTCAGTATCCCACTTTTATTTTGTTCAACCACAGTTAATCTGATATCAATATCTCCAATCTTCTTGTCTCTTTGTTTATCTTCTTCTTCAATTTTTTGGAATCTCTCATCATACTTCACCATCATTTATAGAATATTCTCCACCTTTTCATCAGTTTTCTTTGTTCTTTGTTCAATATTTTCTATTCTCTTTTCAGTGGTATCTGATTTTATTTTAAGGTCTTGGATTCCTTGCATAATCATCTGTAGAGTCACTCTTTCTTGATCTTTATCTTGCTTTAACATTGTCTGAATTGAACGTTGTCCTCCAGATGGTGGAGAGGCAGAAGTTGAAGTTGAAGAACCAGAAGCTAAAAACTTTCTACTCATTTTAAACAATTCGGGATCTTCAGGTTCTTCTAAACTCTAATCCAATTATTAAATAGCCAATTAAAATCCAAAATGAAAAATAAGAATGGTAAAGAGAAAAACACAATAATAATAAAAAGAAAAGGAGGAAAAAAAATAATTCAGGTTCTTCTTAACCTTAATCCAATCAGAATTAGGTGGAAAAGAAGGAGAAGAATAAAAAAAAGTTTAAAAAGAGCAAAAAGTAAAAAAGAATTAAAAAAAATAAAAGTAATTCTTCAGGTTCTTCAACACCTTAATCCAACTGAAAATTTTCAAATTTAAAAAAAAAAAGCATGTCAAAAAAACAAAAAATCCCAAAGAAGAAAGGAAAAGAAAAAACTAAATTTTGAGGTTTTCTCTTTAAAATACAAAGCAAAGATGAAAATATTACAAAAATAAAGGTTTTAAAAAGAAAAAATGAACAGTACAACTGGTGAGGGGTGTGTGTGACACAACTTAAGAAAATAATAATAATAAAAACCACTGCACTTTATTTAATTATCCAAGGCTCTTGTCATACTTCTCTCCAAACTTCAAAGCCAAGTTTCAATTGTTGATACAAATCTAGAAGAATACCTGCAGTAACACTCTTCCGTGCTCTTCCCTCTATCTTATCACATAGCAATGTTCTTGAAAAAGAATTTCAGAGATTTCTTTCTCTGCTTTCTCAGCTTTGTCTAAAGGCCCTGTCACATTGGCCGACGGATGCAAAACATTTGTAAAAAGGACTCAGCGGACGAGAAAATGTTCCATCCATTGTTTTCCGCTCTCAAAAGTGCCCCAAATTTGCATAAATAGAGTGGACAACAATGGAAAGGAATGGACGGGGAGAGGATGTAGATGGGATGGAAAGTGGATGCTCCATGGAAGCCTAGCAGATGGAAGCGGATGAGAGCAGATGGCACATCCGCAGGGCTTCCGGGGGAGCACAGCGAAGAGGACGTGTAGTGGAAGGAGCGGATGCAGATCGGATGCCGAGCGGATGAAGTGGATGCAGAGCGGAAGCCTAGCAGAAGCCTAGTGGATGCACAGTTTTCACTGCGCATGCGGGAAGGGTGCATTGTGTCAGCCCCGCAGATATAAAGAGAAGGAGCTATCAAGCAGGTCACCATTCAGAGGAAAGACCTGCTGCCAGACACAGCTCCAGCCAGCCAGCCAGCCAGTCAGCCAGTCAGCCAGCAAGCCAACAACCCAACAAACATGGGGAAGAAGAGAAAGCCTCAGCCATCTGCTGCCAGCCCTGGCAAGAGGGACAGGGCCACCATCCCACCCCTTGGCCCTGACTCTGCTTCTGCTGGGGCTTCTGCTGCTTGGGCTCGCTCTTCTGGTGCTGGAGCTTCTGCTGGCACTGCTCCTGGTGCTGGTGTTCTGCTGGTGCTTACTCTGCTGGCACTGCTCCTGGCACTGGTGCTTCTGCTGGTGCTTACTCTGCTGGCACTGCTCCTGGTGCTGGGGCTTCTGCTGGGGCTTACTCTGCTGGCACTGCTCCTGGTCCTGCTGGTGCTCCTGGTGCTGCTGGTGCTGCCTGGGCTCCTGGTCCTGCTGGTGCTACTGGTGCTGCTGGTCCTGCTGGTGCTCTTGTTCCTGCTGGTGTTGCTGGTCCTGCTGGTGCTGCTGGTACTGCTGCTGCTGCTGCTGCTGCTGCTGCTGCTGGTGGTGGTGTGGAGGAGCAGTCCCTAGAAATTCAAAGCCCCTCTGATGAGGGCCGATATGGCCCTGCCAGAGGGAGGAAGAGGCAGACGGGTGAACAGGAGAGGAGGCAATACTCAATCGAAGAGGAAAATGAGGAGGAGGTGCTGGAATGGCTGAGGCAGAATGAATATCTTTTGTGGAAGGGACACAGGCTCTATCGAGACACCAAAAGGAAGCAGGCTGCTTTGAGAGAGAAGACGGAGAGCCTAGGCTACACTTCGGAGGTGCTCCACGGCTGGTGGAAGCACATGAACACCTAGTATGGGAAGCTTCACCTCAAGAAATCTGGCCAGGCCACGGTCAACCTGACGGACAGAGAGACCTACGTGATGGCCAAGTGCAGATCCTTGGAGGGTGTGATCCGCCACCGAGGAGCAGCCCCTCTCACAACCCTCTCGCTCAGGCAGCCTGCTGAGAGCCATTCCTCTTCTGGCAAAGAGTCAGCTCCTGTGTACAGGCAGGTATCTGTGGAGCATTGCACGACGGAGAACCCCCGACAGTTGTACTACCCATGGTGGAGCACGGGGAGGACCCCCTGACACAGTGGGAGCAAAGAGAGGGCACTTCCACCACAGGCCAACACACATCCACCCCCAGCTCCACCTCCACAGAAAGGCTGAGAAGCAGACCAGAGGGTCAGAGCCACACTGTCCTACTGGAGATCAGGGACACCATCAGAAGCAGCGTAGATCTCCTCTCTCAGCTTGTAAACACTGACATCCCAACCTCCAACTGCAAGCCCTTCCTCACCTACTTCAAAGAGACCCTCATGAACATGTAGGAATCACAATACCAGGTGGTAAAGGACAGGATCATCGGTCTTCTTCAAAACCGTCCAGACCAGGCTAACCTGCTCCCACCCAGTCCATGCCTGCTCCTCCATCCCAGGTGATGTCACTGCCCTTCCAAGGTTTTCCACAGGCCCTCACCTACCAAGGCTATGGCTACCAGGACGTCCAGCAGCACAGGCAGCCCTTCCAAGTCCAGGCAGAGGTACATTGTACACCACCGGTACCACTGATGCCACCGATGCCACCCACACCACCGATGCCACCCACGCCACAGATGCCACCCACACCACCGATGCCACCCACGCGACAGATGCCACCCATGCCTCACCTCGCTCAGCTGCAGACCAGACATCCCCACTACACTGCTCCTTCCTCCATCCCACAGCCAAGCCCGGCCTCAGAACATCTGTCATCAGTATTAGGGCTGACACCCCATGTAATGGAGGAAGGGGCTCTCAACATCACGGGGCTGAGCCAGCTCTCTGAGAGCTTCCTCCACACACTGTCCCCTGTTGTCCTCTTGGGGCCAGGCACCCCAATGGTGCCTCAGACCAGTACTCCAGCAGTAGCCACCTCCACAGCACCTGGACCCTTCACCCCTGAGACTGGGCACACCTCAGAGTGACCAAGAAGAGTGCCAGAGATTGGGTGGCTACCTGTTGACTTTATTTTTGCTTTGGACACTTCACTTGGGTCATTTTTCTTTTACAGCTTGTTATTAATAAAGATTATCTTTGCTTCACACACTTGCTTCATTTATTTTTGTAAATAAAGTCTTGGTGGAAACTTTTAGAATTGGTTTAAGCCTTTGCATGCTTGTGGGATGGGTTAAGATAGCAGTGGGATGGGCAGGGATATCTTTGGAATGGGTAACAGCTGTGGGATGGGCAGGGATAACTTTGGGATGGGTAATAGCTGTGGGATGGGCAGGGATACCTGTGGGATAGATAAACCTCCAGTGCAAGCATAGTGGGACTTTATGGTCCACCCTCCCAGGTGACACACCTATGGCCCTTTATTATCAATAACAATGTAATCATTGATCCACACATTTCAACATAAACACAACTCTTTATTAAATGCCCTGTTCATTGTAGGCCCACCCAACATACATGGCCCAATCTCATCAGTGTGATGAGACAGGCTGAAGGGAGCATTCATTAAGCATCTATCATCCTGTCTTGCCACTCCACTGCTCCAGCTGGGGAGATGCACCAGTGTCTCAGGAGGTTGAGCTGCTTCTTCCCTTCACGTGAAGCTCTTGCACATCCAGAATGTCTATCAGGTTTCACCCTTGACTCCATTCCCCAGGGTCCATGTCCCCATTGCCTTGTTGGAGGTCTCCTTGTTGGAGCCTGTTCTGCAACACTGGGTACCAGGTATGCATGAGATTATGCAGAATGCAGCAAGCTTCCACGATCCTCCTCACAGTCTCTGGGTGATGCTGCATGGTGGTGAGAAGTACCTGGAACATGTGGCCAGGATGCCAAAGGCATTCTCCACCACCCGCCTTGCCCTGGACAGCCTGTAGTTGAAGATCCTCTCTTCACGGGTGACTCATCTGGAAGTGTAGGGCTTCATGAGGTAGGTTCTGAGGGAGAAGGTGTCATCCCCCATGATGAAGTAGGGCACATCTTGCGTGTCGTTGGGCAGGGGTTCTGGATCTGGAAAACCCATCATGAGGTTGCGTTCTAGCCCCTCCTTGAGGTGACTGGCATTGTATACCTGGGCATCTGAAGCTGACCTGTTGCCTGAAGCATCGATATACATGAACTTGTAGTCAGCATTGACCATGGCAAAGAGGATGATGCTGAAGAAGCCCTTGTAGTTGAAATAAGTGGGCCCTGACTTGGCTGGAGCTTTGCAGGCCATGTGCTTCTCATCTATGGCTCTAACGGTTTGGGGGAAGTTCCACTTCTGATACCACTGCTTTGCAACTTTTTTCCAGCCTTCTTCAGTGGAGGGACACTGGAGGAGCTCCTCCAGGTATTTCCTGCACCACTTATATACCTTCACCATTTCTCTGACCACAATGCTGATGGTGTTGTGTGGCACCCTCCAGCCATACTGCATGCTCCTGTAGGTGGTCCCTGAGGCCAGGTGGGCCAGAGTCAGTGCCACCTTGAGCCCAGGGTCCAGGCTGGGCTGGAAGTTGGTGTGTGCCTTGGTCAACATGTGTCTCTGATGCTCCACAACTTCGTCTAACATGGTTGGAGGCATCCTCATGAAGTTCTGGAATACACGAGGGTCTTCATTCCTCAGCTCCACCATCAGCTTGTTGTACAGTCCACACTCTGCTCTTCTCCTGATCCATCTTTGGACCCAGACACTTCTTGGCCATCTCCTTTTCTTCCCATAGAACAAGTGAAAGAGGCTGTAGATGGCTTCGCACTGTTGCAAAACGATGGTGGCTACCAAAAGGAGTTTGTTCCGATCCATGGTGGAGATTACTGGATGCTGTGGAAGAGCAAGAGCAAGATGAAGGCTGAAGAGGTTTGCACAGCAGGGCTACTGGACTGAAAGTGAGATCCAGGTGAGTTCCTCCCCCTTTTTATAGGAAATATCGTTTTTTAGCTTGGTGTCCTTTTGCATCCTCTAGGCATCCTGCAGACATCCTAAATATCCAAGATACGTCCATTATGCAAACGTTTTTTCCATTTTAATGCATTGTATGTGAGCTGCATCCACTTTCATCCTTTCTACGTCCATGCTACTAACGCTGCGTGTCCGTTCCGTGTCTGTTTCACTTCCTCCCTGTGTCCATTTTCCTCTGGAGCAGATGTGAGTTGCGCGGATGCGCAGCAGATGCCTAGCGGATATAGCGGATGCGTAACCAATGACGACAGTTGTAGAACAGATGTTCCCCGTATGTGTTGCAGATGCAGAACGCGTTGGATACATTTTCCGCTCAAAAAGTTTTGAGCAGCTCAAAACTTTTTGAGTGGATGGAATCTCAGTCGATGGATGCTGGCTGGATAGAGAAGATGAAAAATGGAGGCAATGAGTACAGAACGGAAGCATCATGTTAACCAATGGATGGCAAGTGTTTCTCTCCATTTTACATCCTCTTTCCATCCATTGGTGCAGTGTGACATGGGCTTAAGATATTTTCAAGCCTCTAGTTGGCAGTGCTGCAAAGTTTCTTTCCTCTCACTCTCCCCCTCCTTTCCCAGACAAAACATAATAAAAGTTTTTAATAAGTATACATTAAGGGAGCCTTTTACCTAAAATATTACAAAAAGCCTCTAACTTAAAATATTACAAAATCAAAAAAAGAGAAGAGAAAAAATAGATATGAATAGAGAAAAAACCAGTTCAGTTAGCAAATGCAGAATCACAATAGGAATTCAACCATAGAAAACATAAAACAAAGCCTTACTTTGACACTTCTGTTTAAAAACCGCCACTTATTGAGTTCTGTCAAAACTTTTACAGATTCTTTTTCCCCTTAGGGTGTCCTTTGAAGTCCTTTTAAGTCTTAGAATAATAAAAGAACAATTCTCACCAGACCGACACACTTTCTCTTTCAACCTCTTCCATTCGGAGCTGTCCCAACTTCAGCAGCTTTGGTGGCTGCCTCTCTGCCACTGGTAAAAGGGCTTCCCCTGGATCAACCAGGAACTTTGCGATATCCCTGGGATCTACAGGATGCACCCTTCACTACCACCATCTCTTTGGAATGGTTTAGGTTCGTTTGGACCATCCAGGGGCAAATATATCGGCTGCAATCTCAGAAATCCAAGATTGCATGCAGTATCGTTGCAACGCCAGCTCCTCGAGTCCAGTGACAATTATTTTTGATGGGCTTAAAATGGCCACCAGGGAAGCTGGCCAAGAATTATCAGCTCCTCAGCAGAGTAGGGAGAATGCTGCAAGGGGATTAATTAAGTCCAGGTCTACTGGGCTAGAGGCAGCAGCTAGGATCAGAGCTAGCCCCTAAAAGACCCTCAAGAGCAGAGGATAGGCAGGCCAGGCATAGACAAAAAGCCCTAGATAAGGAGTTTGATAAGGTGGTGAGAGACTCCAAGATGGCTAAAAACATGGCCATCTCTCGTCTGCTCCCACAAGATAGTAGGCAGCAAAACCAATTGGCAGATAGACAATATTTGACTGCCTGATATCCTGGTGGCCCAAGTACTGAGGATTTGCAGGGACTCCTCCAAATCAAGGCAAATACCACTCATAATAATTCTCAGCCACCACAAAGATTTTTGATTGCTGCACCTGGAAGCCAAGCCTCCAGCAGACCTGCGCCTAAAAATAAAAAGGCCACCTTTACCCTTTAGTGGCTGGGTTGCGGACTGAGGAGACGCATAGGCAAGAGATGCCAACCTTCATGAGATCCTGGATCTCCCAAGCAATTTGACAAGAATTTCAAGCTTAAGACAACCAGCTGCACCAGCTGCCTGGTTTGGACACCAACAGAGGCATTCCTCAGGGGCAGGGGCAGGCTTCTACAGAACAGCCAATCTACTTCAGAAATAGTTCTGCATCCCTTTGGAAAGAAGCCAATTCTTATGTTTCTGAGAGGGACTTCCTTCCAGAGAGGGCTTTTCGGATGGGGAGTTGGAGGTAGCAGGTCCCCCTCCTTTAAGGACCTTTTCCAGTTGGGTATCTCCAAGTCCCTGCTGGTTAAGGCTAAGAGCATGGCTCATCTTTTTTAAAAAAAGGGGGACAAGGTTACCTGGGGGGAGGATCAGGAAGATTACCTATTCACTGAGAAAGCATATATATATGGTGGACACTATACCTGTGTCCCAGACATTTATGAGTGTGATTAAAAAGCAGTAGGAGTCCCGTGGGGGGTACATTCACCCCAATGGATCGGAGTATACCTTATTTAATGGCTGCGGCAGCTACAGGGTAGAATCCCACCTGAGGACCTCAGGTTCCATCAGGACTTAAATAAGATAATAGCCGCAACTCAATCGACTGCTAATGCCACCCTCACATCAGCCAAAACTTCTTCCAGAGCCTCATCTATAACAGCACGTAGGCTCATCTGGCTAAGAAACTGGCAGATGGATACCAGAAACAAATGGAAGTTGGCGTTTGCTCTCTTCAAGGGAGAGAGGCTTTTTGGAAAGGCCCTGGATCCCTTTTTTTGATGGTAACCAGGGACAAGTGAAAGATCCTGCCCTCCCAGGAGAGGCATTTTGATTACAAATCTCCACCCTAATGAAGAAAGCCCTCCTTTAAACAGGGGGAAGCAGGAGCAAGTTTTCCCCATCAAAGTAGGCCCTTCTTCCAAAGATCCTCATTTCAGGCCAATAAACCAGCCTTTGCCGCCAGAGGGCATCAGAGGCAAGATAACAGAAGATACTTTCAGGGTTCCAACAGATCTTTTAGATGTAACAAGTGACACCCAAGCCTCCTCTCCCACAGGGGGCCATCTGGGTCTGTTCTAGCAGAGGTGGGAACAGATCAGAATGGATGCTTGGATCCTGACAACTTTATGGTCAGGTCTATCTCGGGAGTTTATTTCCTCCCCCACCCAGTGGCTTTGTGTGCTGCCCTATCTCAAGAGAACCCTCAAAGAGGGATCTCATGGATTCGGTGATCCACCATCTCCTGGATGTTTGGGCCATCCAACCGGTTCCTGGAGACCAGGAGAGACAGAGGTACTATTCAATTTGGTTTGTGATTCCAAAGGCCGGGGGTGGGGGTGGCGAGCAATCCTCAACTTGAAAGGAATCTACCAAAGATTCAAGGTGCTCCACTCTATCCTATAGGGATATCCTCTAGATTCAAGCTACTCCACTCTATCCTCCACTCTATCCAACAGGGCCTGTGGGAGGGAGATTTTTTTGGCTTTGGTAGACCTGACAGAGGCCTATCTCCATGTGCCCGTAGACCCCAACCACCATCAGTTCCTGAGGTTTTGCTATGGCAGCCACCATTTTCAATACAGGGTTCTCCCGTTTGGCCTGTCATCAGCCCCATGGACTTTTACCAAGCTCCTGGCAGCCAAGCGGTGTACCTCAGATCCTTACCCATAAGTATCCTATGCTATTTGGATGACATCCTGATAACATCCTCTTCCAGACCCCATGGGGAGGAGGATATGATGTCATCAATCAGCATCCTTTAACAGTATGGGTTCTCAACAAATGCCACCTAGTACCATCGAACTGTCCCTTGCATTTGGGGACTGTCATAGACACCTTAACTGGCCAGGACTTTCTCTCACAAGAGTGTCGAGACAGTATAAGGGATATCACATCACAGATCCTGTCTGGCAGAGAGGCACCTATCATCTTGCTATCTCAACTTCTCAGCAAGATGATATCATGCATTGGGATCATACCAGGGCCCACTTCCTGCCTGAACCCTGCAGTGGTTCCTGCTCCCCTACCAGAAGTCAGGCAGGGGTGACTTACCAAGTAGGGTTCATGTCCCTTGTTGGTTCTTCATTCTCTCCATTGGTGGTAGTCCCAAACCATGGATCAGGGTTGCTTATAAAGGGAGCCCCAGAGGATTATCATCACCACCTGTCTGTATGTTTGGGGAACTCCTTGAAGTCCAGGTTAGGTGGTCATGGGAGGAGTGTGCCCACAACATAAATTGGCTAGAGCTCAGGGCTGCCTGCTTAACTCTCAAGGATCTAAGGCAGGATGTGATGGGGAGACAGTTTTTTCTCCTCACAGACAATGTGGCCACCAAGGCCCACATACACCGGAAGGGGGGCACTCGCTTCAGATCTCTAATGCAGGAGGTGACTTGGTTGTGCAGGTGGGTGGAGAGACACCTGTTGTCCCTGCAAGCAGAAAACATCTCGGGAGTTTCCAATATGCAAGCAGACTGGTTGGGCAGGCCCACAGTTGACCAGTTAGAATGGTGATTGCATCTCAGTCTGTTCCAGGTGGTGACAGAATGGCTCAGCCATCTGATTCTGGATTTCTTTGCATCTCCAGAGAACCCATTGCTCCCGAGGTCCTGTGCAAGGTTCCCAGCACTGGGAGCAGAAAAGGTCAACACTCTCCAGTGCAGGTGACCCCAAGGGCTATTCTATGCCTTCCCCCCTTCCCTTGATTCTGGGAACAATCAGAAAGGTACTGACAGAGAGGACAGAAGTTCTGTTGGTGGGCCCTTACTAGCCCAGGCACCCATGGTTCGCCTACCTGGTGGGTCTGTCGGTCTCCAGACCCTGGAGAATTCCCCTGCACAGGATCTCCCCTAGCTAGGCCTGCTTGAGCACCCAGATCCAGCCTGGTTTCAGTTGACCATCTGGCGCTTGAGCGGGTGCTCCTGAAACAGGAGTAGTTTTCCAGAAGGGTCATTCAGACCATCCAGGCAGCCATAAGACCTTCCACGACCAGGATATATGATGCATTATGGAGGATTTTCTGTGGCTGGTGTGCCAGTCACCTATTGGAACCTACTGCTATGTCTATGGCAAATGTGTTAGAGTTCCTGCAGGATGGGTTGGACAGAGGTCTCGCCCCCAGTACCTTTAAGAGACAGGTGGCTGCCTTGGCCTCAGTTTTTTGGGTCAAGGACTCAATCACTCTGGCCCAACACCCCAGGGTGAAAGCCTTCCTTAGGGGAGCTACTAATTTGAAGCCACCAGTGGTCCACTGTTTCCCCACCTGGGATTTACCTAGGGTCCTACAGGCACTGATTTCTCCCCCATTTGAACCCTTGTGTGAAGTCAGTCTTTGCCTACTCACATGCAAGGTGTAATTCTTAGTGGCCATTATTTTGGCCAGGCATATCTCAGAGTTGATGGTCTTATCCATCAGAAAGGACCTGTGTATTTTCCATGCAGACAGGTGGTTCTGCGGTTGGGCCCTACCTCTCTGCCCAGGGTGAACTCCTTATTCCATTATTCACAGAAGTTGATTTTGCCTGACTTCTGTCCAGGGCCTAACTATTCTCTGGAGAGAAAATGGGACACCTTAGACATTAGGAAGGACATCCGTATATATATCAAAAGGACCTCCTCTTTTAGGAGGACTGAAGCCCTGTTCGTTTCCTTTCAGCCTTCAACTTTGGGTCACAGGATGACACCATCTACTGTGAGTCACTGGCTTAGAGCCTGTATTGCAAAGGCTTATGGGTTACTGGCTCTTCCTGTGCTCAGAAGAATCACTGTGCACTCAACCAGGAGTGCAGCGACCACTGCAGCCTGGGGAATGCAGGCTTTGGTTCTGGACTTTTGTAGAGCTGCAACTTGGTCATCTGTGACCCCATTCATAAGACATTATAAAACTGACTCCTTTGCCTCAGCAGAGGTGTCCTTTGGAAGACGAGTCCTGCAGGGCGTTCATGTAGAAGTGGGGACCTCTGACCAATCCAATTCCCTCCTGTAGGATAGCCATCAGCCAGTTTTGGTATGTCCCATCCTGGATTCTCCCTTCGGCTCAGTGGAGAAGGGGCGTTGGTCCTACCCGAACACTTCTTCTTGAGGACCCAAAGGAAGAATCCAGTTCCACCCGGTATTCTGTCTGGTCAGAGTAGCGAGGAAATGTTTTTTTTTCTTGCAGTATCAAATAGGCTATCTGTTAGAGGATGAGGAGCAGTTGGATTTGCTTCAACATCATTCAGAACTGGGGACTGTTACCGGGGGATGTGTCCTCAGCTTTTCAACTCAGTCTGCAGAGCTATGAGACTAGAGACTACCCATCCTGGATTCTCCCTTCGGCTCCCCAAGAAGAAACATTCAGGTAGGACCAACACCCCTTCTATCTGCTGCTTGATTGTTATTGAGCTTCAAAGTAATTGGGCCACTACAGAAAATATTCTGTCTCTGCTACATGCTGCTTGCCTCCCTTCAGGTGGTCAAACTCAACAAACTATAAGACCAAAGGCCTTCTTTATTTATCTTCTACTATGTTTTAAGAGTTTCCACATTCAATAAAAATGGGCATAGAAATAAAAACAACCCTTTTAACTGATGTAATATTGTAGGTATATGAACTAATTGCAAAACTTCCAGCAACACTTGAGTGCTGACTTTCTGCCTTAATTATAATAAGGATGAACCCATTTCAAATTTCTTTCATGAAATAGTTCTGATTATATATTGTGTTTCAGGTTGCCTGTGGAACATTTTCCCTATTACATGGTGACAAAAATACATTTCCATTCTTGTACCAGATGGTCTTGAATGAAATCCATCAGTACACTGGCATTATTTAATTATTTTAGCATTTTGAATGGAATTGGATTGGGGTCATAGCTGTGGATAATGACTATGGAGACATGTTTTTGCAGAAAATTGGACCGTTGCTTTCCCAAAACAATATTTTTTATGGTTTCATACTTAGGACACCACCAAAGGCATATCTGGATGAATATGTAAACTTGATTTCAATGGAGTTAAGATATGACCAACCTTTTATGGATGATAAAGTCAAAGTGTGTTTAATCTGTTAGGAATATGAAACACCTAAAAGGTATTTGGGTTAGAAATATATAAACCAGGATAAACATTTTAATACTGTCTCTTTAAGGGAATGCAAGAGCATGCAATTGGGTGTGGTTTCTCAAACGGCCATAAGATGGAGCCAGAAACCTGGTTTGTCTTCGTCTGAGTCTCAGAAGAGAAGAGAGTGTAACTTGATTTCCTTCTGTTGGAAAGTATTGCCATTGCTCCATTTTTTCTAATTGACTGATATTACTGGATTTAATGTAAGTCCGATACTTAACTATTTTTGACACCAGACTTTGTTACTGGAAAGTCCCTGGATTGAAAAACTGACTGATTAACCTGTGAATGACTTTTGGACTGGCTTTTTTGAACTTTGCTTAAACCTTTCTGGAAGTAAAAAATCTTCATTAACTGTACAGTGTATCTGTGTACTGTGTGGGTATTATTCCAACACTACTATCTATGTTTCCTTGTATGCACTTTCTCCTAACAGGGAATTACCTCAACACTGGTTATGGGCCCTGGCCAAACCAGGCTCAGATAACTGAGAGTTAGTGTGGATGCACAGTACTGTATACAGACAGCTGTTTACTGTTCAATTGTGGGTTACTATCCTGGTAAAGATGGCACAAGACACTTCAACAAGTCTATCACTGATAACCCAGTTGGATGGAACAAATTATGTTTCCTGGTCTATGAAATGCAGTCTACTTCTACGTAAAGAAGCTTTATGGAATGTAGTTCAAAATCCACCAGATGTAAATGCTTGGGATCCAGATAATGAGGATGATGCCAAGAAGATTGCTGACTTTAAACAGAACAATGAATGAGCTCTTTGTATAATTGGACTAACACTGAGTGACCAACAGCTAGTCCATATTTATGGAGAAGAGTCTTCTGCTAAGTGTTGGCAGAATTTGAAGAGGTTTTATGTTCGTGACAGTGTAGGTGTACACATACATCTTCCACGTAAACTGTTTAGAGCACGTCTTCTGAAAGATGGTGATATGCTAGATCATTTAAACTTCATGAAAAGAACTTTTCAAGAGCTACATGAAAATGAACTAATATTTTAAGTGCTGCATCAAGTTTACATCATTCTTTCCTCATTGGATGAAAGTTATGATGAGTATGTATCTTCACTGGAAGTCCTGCCCAGAGATAAACTGACATTAACTGACATAACTGGAAGGTTGTTAGAAGAAGCAAGAAGATGGCTGATAGGGACCAATTGAGAAAGGAACAACCACAAGAAGAGAATTTATCTTCAACTGCCTATACTGTTAGGAAATGTTTTTCTTGTGGGGAATGGGGACATATAGCCAAATTCTGTAAAAAGGGAAAACAACAGAATACTGGCAAACACCAGAAGGCCAAAAAGAATGTTAGTTTAGCTATGTCTAGCAATTCAACTGTAAACAATAATGTGGGTTGTTGATAGTGGAACATCACAGTACATTACTAAACATAGAAAAAGGTTTGTAAAGATGTCCACGAGTAAACAGCATGTTTCATTGGCAAATGGATGGAAGATGAAAGCATCAGGTGAAGGTATTGCATATTGTTCTTGTATAAACGAACATTTAACTATGTTATATGTACCAAAACTAAAATTTAATTTATTATCAGTAAGGGCTTTAGTTAATCTTGGTTATGTTGTAACCTTTAGGGGAGCTAACTGTATAAAAGAGAAAGAGGGTAAAAGTGTTACTGCTACTTTAAAGAATGATTTATATGTAATACATGATAATCAGTTGAAGATGGCTAACTCAGTTTATAACAATGTTAAGCCACATGATGAATGCATACATTTACTACATAGATGTCTAGGGCATATTAATTTCAAAATGTTCAAACAAACTGTTCAATTGTCAGATGGAGTAAAACTGAAACCTTGTAGCTAGTATTTACACTGTAATGCTTGTAGTCAAGAAAAGAGTAAAGTTGGAGAAGGCGGAGCTACGTCTCGGTGTTACAGCTGCGATCTCGGGGCTCTGAGATCGTAACTGATATTTTCGCCCCTGGTCGGTTCTAACGGACCTAAACCGTCCCGTAGAGACGGGGATTGTGAAGGGCACAGTCCCAGGATCCCAGAGATATCGCAAAATCTCTGGTTTGATCTGGGAGAAGCCCTTTTGCTGGAAGCCGAAAGACAGCCTCCAAAGCTGCTGAAGTCGGGACAGCTCCGGAAAGAAAGGGATTTAAATGAGCGTGTATCGGTTGGGTGAGAAACTTTTTTGCATTATAAATTGATAAAGACTTGAAAGGACATCCTGAACAAAGAAGAAATCTGTGACTTTATTTTTGTTTGACTGAATCTTGGTTGAGCGGCGTTTAAGTGATGTCAAATTGAGACTTGGATTTTTTTCTTATTTTTTTGAGGACTTTAATGGGACTTTGTAGGTAACCGGATTGAATTTTCTCTTATATATATTTTTATTCTCCACTTGATTTTGATTTTTTTTTTAATTTTCTTTTTAGGATAGAGGCTCCCTTTGGCTATCTTTTTTTTTCTTTTTGTTTGAGTTTTTTATAAATATTTTTTCTTCTGGCTGGGGGGGGGAGAGTATTAAGAGATGCTGCAACACTGCCAACTAGAGGCTTGAAAATATTTTATTTGAATTGGGGAGAAAAGCACTTCTTTTCAAGGACATTTCAATGTGATAAGATAGAGGGAGAACACAGTAAAATATTATTACAGGTGCTCTCTTGGACTCATATCAATATTTCAACATTTGAGGCTTGGCTTTGAAGCTGCTGGAGAAGACAGTCATAATAAGAGCCTTGGATAAAGAAATAAAGTGCAGTGTGCAGTGCATATATATATATATATATATATATATATATATATATATATATATA
>BLBF01000082.1:274607-285643 GCA_015471245.1 Laticauda colubrina
TTTTTTTTATCAATGGTTAGATGATAAAATACAATAATAGAGCATTAGTATTATATATATGAAGGGTTTTTAGGATTGATTTGTTATGATTATATGATAAGTTATAGAATAAACTGTTTGAAGTATTGTTATCTCACAAAGCATGAATGATTAAAAGTATAGTCAGAAAAAGATTTTTTTCATTTTTTTTTGGTAATATTAGAATATGGATTGACAATATGAGTGGTTATGCAATATAACTGTAATTGAGACTATAAAATGAATGCACAAAACTGATGAACCAACCGATACACCGGAAGTATATATGAGAGTAGATGTTTTTAATGTTTTGTACGTTTGTCTGTTTGTAGAAAATTAATAAAAAATTTTTTTTTTTTTTTAAAAAGAAAAGAGTAAAGTTTCTCCTGCAAACCGACTAAATGGGTTTAAGACCAAAGAACCTTTAGAGGTTGTGTTTGCTGACATAATTGGTCCCAAGAAACCAAGTTTAGGAGGTGCCTGTTATATTTTGAGTATTATGGACCATTACTCAAGATACGGTTTCTGCTATCTCATGAAAAACAAAACAGAAACATTCCAACATTTCTTTAATTGGCTAAGGTTTGCTGAGAGAAAAATGCAAAATAATTACTTTAGTAACTGATAATTGGACTGAATTTGTTAACAAAAGATTCCAAAATATGTTGAAATAGGCTGGTGTGGAGCATAAACGTTCTGTACCTTACAGCCCACAACATAACTCGTTTATAGAACAAAGAGGGCAAACATTACAAGCCATGACTCGCACTATGTTATCTGATTCAGGTTTACCTGAAACAATGTGGGATGAAGCCATCATGTGTTGTAACCATGTTTTAAATAATGTAGTAAATACAACAACTGGAGAATTGCCATTCACTCGTTGGCATGGCAGAAAACCAAATTTAAGTTATTTACACACATTTGGAGCTCCAGCATGGGTGGATATTCCCTCACAAGTAAGACTGAAAGCGGAACATAAAGCTAAGAAGTTATTTTTTGTGGGTTATGAGGCCAACCATAGATCATTTAGATTCTGGAATCAAGGAACAGCTCATGTTTATTGTAGTGCTAGTGCAAAATTTCTTGAGCATGTTGGGTGGGATAAACTGGAACAGGAATCCAGCAACGGTATTATTATTGATACCCAAATAGTCCCTAAGGATAAAATCAGTACACCTCAAATAGCCATTAAAGAGGAAGGACAGGAGGAAGTAGGAGAACAGGGACAGGAAGAGGTTGAAGAACAGGAGCAGGTGGCTCAGAAAAGTCCACCATTAAGTCCTGTATTACCAAGATGTTCAACCCGAGTAACACGACCACCAAATAGATATCAGGCTAGTGTTGTATGCCAAGTGAATACAGTTCCTAATAATTATAATGAATTAAAACTGTATCCTGCTAAGGATCAGGCTGCTTGGCAGAAAGCAATGGATAAGGAACTAGAATCTTTAGAAAGACTGGATGTGTACAGAAATGTTAAGTTACTACCAAGTAAACATGCCATAGGATGTAAATGGATATATAAACGGAAGACAGGTATGGATGGGACTGTTATCCATGAAGCCAGGTTAGTAGCACAAGAGTTCACTCAGGCAGCAAATGACAATGATGAGGTGTTTGCACCTAGTCTGAAGACTACTACATTAAGGGCAGCATTAGTGTGGACAGCTAAAGAGAAATATATTGTAAATTATTTAGATGTAGAGACAGCTTATCTGCATGCACCATTGCAACACACTATATATTTAGAGAAACCCTTGAGTCTCAAAAATGATAATACTGATAATGATTGCTGGAAATTAAAAAAGAGTCTTCATGGTTTAAAGCAATCAGGATATGAATGGAACCAATGTATAGTTAAAGAATTAACTAAGATAGGTTTTGTAGCTGGCATGCCTGATCCATGTTTGTTTAAAAGAGAAAGTAATGGTATGATTTCATTATTGCTATTATTTACTGATGATATAACATTAATCACCAAAACTGAACAAGAAGCTATTGAGATAATTTCACTTCTGGAAAATAAATTTAAGATAAAACAGTTAGGAGAATTCAAACATTATCTTGGTTTGAAAATAGATAGAACTAGGGGAGAATACAAGATCTCACAGGCAGATAAAATTAACCAATTACTAAAAAGTTATAAAATGGAACTTTATAAGCTGGCTAAGACACCAATGAGCCAGGAGTTTAGCCATAGTGATGTTCAAAGTCCTGTTTTTGATAAGAACATTTATCAGTCCTTGATTGGTAGTTTATCTTATCTCAGTAATTAGTCAAGGCCAGATATTGTATACAATGTTAACCAATTAGCAAGATTTAACGCTGAGTCCATTGAAAGGCACTGGCAAGCTGCTAAACATATCTTAAGATATCTGAAACAGACAATGCATTATGCATTGTATTTGGAGCCAAAAGATGAACTGAATTTGACTGCATATGCTGATGCAAGTTTTGCTACAGACATAAATACATGAAAATCTACATCAGGTACTGCTGTATTATTGGGAAAAGCATTGATTGGATGGAGATCTATTACACAGAAACATCTAAGTTTGTCAACAATGGAGGCTGAATTCTCATGTTTGTCTTTACTATGTACAGATTTAGATTTGTATAAGCAATTATTAATTGATATGGGAATTAATTAACAACAGATCCTCTTGTTGTTTATGAAGATAACCAATCAGCAATACAGATAGCTTCAAATATTGCTGTAAAAACAAGAACTAAACACACTGATTTAAGATATTTCAATGTGAGACAATGTGTGCAAAGTAAGATGATTAAGCTAGAATACTGTATGTTAGAAAAAAAATATAGCAGATAATTTTACAAAGGCCCAAGGCTCTTTAAAGCATAAGGCATGCTGTGAAGATTATGGATTTAGAATGTATGGTTGTATATATTATCTTATCCAAAAGGGGAGAATGTTAGGAATATGAAACACCTAACAGGTATTTGGGTTAGAAATATATAAACCAGGATAAACATTTTAATACTGTCTCTTTAAGGGAATGCAAGAGCATGCAATTGGGTGTGGTTTCTCAAACGGCCATAAGATGGAGCCAGAAAATTAGTTTGTCTTCATCTGAGTCTCAGAAGAGAAGAGAGTGTATCTTTATTTCCTTCTGTTGGAAAGTATTGCCATTGCTCCATTTTTCCTAATTGACTGATATTACTGGATTTAATGTAAAGTGCATGTCACACTGCACCAACGGATGCAAAGAGGATGTAAAATGGACAAAAAACCTTGCCATCCATTCGAAAACGCGATGTACTCACTGCCTCCGTTTTGCTTCCTCTCTATCCATCCAGCATCCGTCTATTGACGTTTCATCTGCTCTGAAAGTTTTGGGCTGCCTAAAACTTTTGTGTGGAAAATGTATCCAGTTCGTCCATTCTGCATCCGCTACGCATCCATTACGCATCCGTTCTGCATCCATTACACATCCGCTATATCCGCTAGGCATCCGCTGCGCATCCGCGCAACTCCATCCGCTCGGATGCAGGGAGGAAGTGGAATGGATGCAGAACGGATGCAGAACGGATGCCTAGCAGAAACAAAGCATTTAAAATGGAAAAAAGATTCGCGGATGGGACCTATCTCGGATATTAAGGATGTCTGCAGGATGCCTAGAGGAGGCCTAGAGGATGCCTAGAGAATGCAAAGGGACACCTACTCTGCCTATAAAAAGGGGGAACAACTCATCTATATCTCACTTTCAGAACAGCAGCCAATGGTGCGGACCTCTGCAGCCTTCATCTGGCTTTTCCTCTTCCACAGCATACAGTCATGTCCACCATGGATTGCAACGAAATCCTTTCGGCAACCACCATCGTTCTGCAACAGTGCGAAGCCATCTGCAGGCTCTGTGAACTCTACTGAGAGAAGAAAAGGAGCCACCCAAAAAGAGTCTGGATCCGAAGATGGTTCGCCAGAAGAGCAGAGGATGGACTGTACAACAAGCTGATGGTGGATCTCAGGAGCGAAGACACTCGAGCGTTCCAGAACTTCATGAGGATGCCTCCAGCCATGTTTGATGAAGTTGTGCAGTGGCTGACACCCAGGTTGACCAAGGCAAACAACAACTTCCGGCCCAGCCTAGAACCTGGGCTCAAGGTGGCACTCACTCTGCACCACTGGGCCTCAGGGACCTCCTACAGGAGCATGCAGTACGGCAGGGGGTGCCATCCAACACCATCAGCATTGTGGTCAGAGAAGTGGTGCAGGCCATCATCGAAGAATACAAGGAGGAGCTCCTCCAGTACCCCTCCACTGAAGAAGGATGGAAGTAAGTTGCAGAGCAGTGGTATCAAAAGTGGAACTTACCCTACATCCTTGGAGCCATAGATGGCAAGCACATGGCCTGCAAAGCTCCAGCCAAGTCAGGCTCTACTTATTTCAACTCCAAGGGCTTCTTCAGCATCATCCTCTTCGCCATGGTCGATGCTGACTACAAGTTTATGTACATCGATGCTTCAGGCAACGGGTCAGCTTCAGATGTCCAGGTATACAATGCCAGTCACCTGAAGAAGGGGCTAGAACGCAACCTCATCATGGGCTTCCCAGATCCAGACCCCCTGCCCAATGACAAGCAAGATGTGTCCTACTTCATCGTGGGGGATGATGCCTTCTCCCTCACAACCTACCTCATGAAGCCCTACACTTCCAGATGCCTCACCCGTGAAGAGAGGATCTTCAACTACAGGCTGTCCAGGGCAAGGCGGGTGGTGGAGAATGCCTTTGGCATCCTGGCCACATGTTCCAGGTACTTCTCACCACCATGCAGCATCACCCAGAGACTGTGAGGAGGATCGTGGAAGCTTGCTGCATCCTGCATAATCTCATGCGCACCCTCTACCCAGTCTTGCAGAACAGGCTCGTGGACCTCCAACAAGGCAATGGGGACATGGAGGCTGGGGAATGGAGTCAAGGGCGAAACCTGATAGACACTGAGGATGTGCAAGGCCCCAACAGAGCCTCACATGAAGCGAAGAAGCAGCGCAATCTCCTGAGACACTGGTTCAACTCCCCAGCTGGAGCAGTGGAGTGGCAAGACAGGATGGTAGATGCTTAATGGATGCTTCTTTCAGCCTGTCTCATCACACGGATGAGATTGGGCCATGTATGTTGGGTGGCCCTAAAATGAACAAGGCGTTTAATAAAGAGTTGTGTTTGTGTTGACGTGTGGATGATAATTACATTATTATTGATAATAAAGGGCCAAAGGTGTGGCAGCTGGGAGGGTGGACCATACAGTCCTACTATGCTTGCACTGGAGGTTTATCTATCCCACAGCTAATACCCATCCCAAAGGTATCCCTGCCCATCCCACTGCAACCCATCCCACAAGCATGCAAAGGCTTAAACCATTTCTAAAAATTTCCACCAAGACTTTATTAAAAAAAAGAAATGAAGCAAGTGTGTGAATCATAAATCGACTTTATTAACAACAAGCTATAAGACAAAAATGAGTCTCTGATACTCCTCTTGGTCACTCACTCCCAGGGGTGAAGGGTGCAGGTGCTGTGGAGGTGGCTGGTGCTGGAGTACTTCTCATCAGCTCCTCCAAAAGCAGAAGCAGCAGAAGCACCAGCCCCAGAAGAGCGAGCCCATGCTGCAGAAGCCCCAGGAGAACCAGAGTGAGGGCCAGGGGGCGGGATGGTAGCCCTGTCCCTCTTGCCAGGGTTGGCAGCAGATGGCTGAGGCTTGCTGTGCTTCAGCATGGTTGTGGGGTTGCTGGCAGGCCGGGAGGCTGGCAGGAACCAAGGCTGGCAGGAAGGCTGGCAGGGAGGCTTGCAGGGAAGCAAGCACCAAGGCTGTCAGGGAGGCAGGCACCAAGGCTGGCAGGCAGGCAGACAGCAAGGCTGGCAGGCAGGCAGGCAGGCAGGCAGGCACCAAGGCTGGCAGGAAGGCTGGCACCAAGGCAGGCACCAAGGCTGGCAGGGAGGCAGGCAGCAAGGCTGACAGGCAGGCAGGCACCAAGGCTGGCAGGCAGACATGAACCAAGGCTGGCAGGAAGGCAGGCAGCAAGGCTTGTAGGCAGGCTGGCAGCAAGGCTGGCAGGGAGGCTGGCAGCAAGGCAGGCAGCAAGGCTGGTAGCAAGGCTGGTAGCAAGGCTGGCAGCAAGGCTGGCAGGCAAACATGCAGGCAGGACAGGCAAGGCAGTCGATGTGTCTGGAAGCAGGTATTTCCTCTGAATGGTGACCTGCTTCTGAGCTGCTTCCGTTATATCCGCGGGGCTGACGCAATGCATCCCCCCCCCCGCATGCGCAATTAACACCTGGCATCCGTTAGGCTTCCGCTGTGCATCCGCTGTGCATCCGCTCTTTCTGTTCTGCATCCGCTTTGCTGCGGTCCCCCAGAAGCCTAGTGGACATGCCATCCGCTCCCATCCGCTTCCATTCGCTGGGCTTCCGTTCTGCATCCTCTCTGCGTCTGCCCTGCGTCCTCCCCGTGTCCGTGTTATCCACTCCGGTTATGCAAATTTTTGCCCCTTTTGAGAGCGGATAACAACGGATGGAACATTTTGCTTGTCCGCTGTGTCCTTTTTGCATCCGTTGGGCAGTGTGACATGGGCTTAAGTCTGATACTTAACTGTTTTTGACACCAGACTTTGTTTCTGGAATATCCCTGGATTGAAAAACTGACTGATTAACCTGTGAATGACTTTTGGACTGCCTATTTTGAACTTTGCTTAAACCTTTCTGGAAGTAAAAACCTTCATTAACTATACAGTGTATCTGTGTACTGTGTGTGTATTATTCCAACACTATTCTCTATACGTCTCCCTGTATGCACTCATTTTCCTAACAGGGAATTCCCTCAACATTATCTTTGGAGTACCACCATCCATCCAAAACATGAGAATGATCATCCTTCTAGCATCTTTTACTTCATTGCCACCTTTGGATAAAGTGTGGATTGTTACATCCATTGGAGCTATGGCTCACTGCCATTTTAGAGACTTTGGGACTTGCAGACTTTCCATGGTGCTCTATCATTTGCCGTTCGATCAAAAGAGCTCCCTGGATACCAAGAATTTCTTCACAATGTAAGGCCATCCTGGGCAAAAGAAGACAATTTCATTCAGAATTTTTGGGAGCAGGCATTTGATTGCCCATTATTCATTTCCAGTATAATGAAGACAACAAGTTATTGTGCACTGGGAATGAAAAGTTAGAGAGTTTGCCAACTACAGCATTTGATATGAACATGAGTGGTCACAGTTACAATATTTACAATGCAATTTATATTGTGGCTCATTCTTTGAATGTTTTATTGAAATCCAGGTCCAGATATATATATTTAATAGGAAAAGACCAATTAGTATTTCATAATTTAAAATCATGGCAGGTACTTTATTTTATTTCAAATACACAAATGTTGTATATGCAATTTGGGACATGTTTCCCTGATCGCTTAAAATGCTACTGGGAATGATGTTTCATAGCACTATTGTCTGAACAAATGCTGTAGAATGGAAGGCGGGTTCCTGTTCTATGAAAGAAAAAGTTTTCAGTTCATCATTCAATTAAGGACATTAATATAAAAATGCAAGCACTGATTTAAAGGTTTCCTTTTTAGTAGGATAAAGTAGAGATTTATTCTACAGAATTCACTTTGTCTACAGTTCTTGATGTTTTTCCATAGATCTGTAGTTATTTTGAAAGGTATAGTGGAATTTGTTATGATTGCGTATCAAGATTAGTATAGGGCCAGTTTAGTGTATCTGTCAAGGCTCAAAGCCAGTTAGTGATCTTGGGCCAATTATTGTCTCTCAGCATTAGAAAAGAGGCAGTTAGAAATCTCTGAAATATTGCTAAGAAAACTGCAGGACCCGCAGGAATTTTCCATGCAGTCACCAGGAATCAACACTGAGTCAAATGTGTGCATATAGAATATACAAACACATACACACACAAAAATACAAATATCATCCATGACACCCAAAATCCTTATTTGTATTTTTCAAAGCAGGATAGTCCTGTTTGAAAGGTTTCCTATAGTTGTTGCAATTTCAAATAAATGTTATTTTTTCTTATACAGTTTCACTCTGTCTTGAAGAGCACCGTGTTCAACAACAGTATGGGAGACACTATTGCATTTGATGAAAACAGAGAATTGATTACTTTTCTCGAGTCAAGGTTGGAACATTGGAGCCACAAGCTCCACCAGGTAGAGAATTAAATCTTAACGACAGTCAAATTGTATGGCAGAGGATCTTTAACCAGGTGAGAAAAGGCTGCAGATTTTCAAATAACAACAAAAGTAAAGCATTCTTTGATTGTGTGCCATGTCCAGAAGGGCAGATCTCTGACAAAATAGAATGGAGAAAAAGAGGTTAAGGCTTTGGCTAACTGACCAGCAAAAATCCAGCTCATGGCCCTTTTTTCTTTAAGTACATGAACATGAACAAGAGAAAAAAAACAAAAGAAAAGAAAATGAAAGAAATCTTTTAAGTACAACTACATGAACAACAGCAAAAAAACCCAAACATATAAACAAAGAATATCCCACGTGATAATCACTCCTTTCTGACTTTCTTCTGCCCTCTTATGTATCTCTCTGCTTCTCATGTGTCTGTATTCATAACTAAAATTGTGAATTAACACTGTCATATTCTATGTAAGCAGCAGTGTATAAATTATCATATTCTATGTAAGCAGCAGTGTATAAATTAATTTTAAGGGGAATTAAAGGCAACATCAGGTTTTAAATTAATTGACAACACTGGACCATATATTTATCTTTCCAATGCTGAAAGACTAGTGTTTAAACAAAACATATAAAATGGAGAATTTATTTCCACAGTTCAGCTATTAGTTTCCATGGAATGAATATGTAATTCAAAAAGATATCTGCAACTTAAAATATGAAATTCTATGTCAAGGTCAAGCTAATATAAAGCTTATAACAGAAAGACAACTTTCAGTGAAACATTACGATTGTTACATTTCCAAAAACATAAAGATGTAGTCTGTCTTTTTCATTAAAAATTCTATTCAACTAAAATCTCTGCTCTATTAGAGATGTTAACATGGTTGTTAAACTATTAATATCAACTATTATAAGTTATTTCTGAACTTGCAAATGTTGTTATTCCAAACTGGAATAATAGTAATGTATATAAAGAATCTATTAATAATTTTCTCATTTTACAAAAGAACAGATAGACAGAATACTTTGCATCTTATTTTCTTATTTGCATTTCCTTTGCATCTTATTTTCAGTTAACCCTTACCTGTCCCCATGTATAATGAGTAATCTCACTTTTACATTTTATTTATGCAATTTTTTCAAAAAACATATTTTTGTACTCAAATGAAAATTCCTATTCTATCTTGACAAACTGGGTGATAAATATCAGTATCAATATCAATAATATTCTATATACGCTCTCTCATACTATATTAATATGGAACAATATTAAGGCAATATCAAGGCTTTCCAATTCAATGTATAGAATGTGAAGGATGTGTGTTTGTGTTTATTTTCATAGTCATAATGTACACCAAAGATGGTATTTAATTTTGTTATACAAGGTGCAATGACAATAAAGTAAATTAAAATATTCTATATTATTAACAGTTTTGGAGTATTTCAAATATTTTTTTTTCTAGATACAGATGCAAAACCAATGTATTCCCAAGGTTTTTACTTATCTCTTTTCTAATCAACCTTTGGGAATCCTTTTTATTACAATGGCTATTGTTTTCTCTTTGCTTACAGTTCTTGTTCTTGGAGTCTTTTGGATACACTGAGAAACTCCAATTGTCAAAGCCAATAATCAGAGCCTCACTTGTATCCTTCTCCTTTCACTTTTTTTAAAGTTTTTTTAAAAATTTTATTGGTTTTTAAAAACAAACATAAACAAGCAAAACATAAAAACATCAAGCTATCTTCCAAATGTGTACATACAGTGTGTCAGTTGGTTTACAAATTGTTTTGTGCTTCCATTTCATAGTCTTGAATTACAATTACATTGCATATAATCTCATATTTTCAATCAAAAATTACATTATTTATATTATTAATACATTAATATTAAAATCATTATTCATCAATCATTTGACTATACTTTTATTCATTCATGTTTTACAAGATAATCATCATTTACTTAGTTTATTTTATAACAGTTCATATTATCATCCCAAATCTATCCTAAAATCATTTTGTAGATATAATAAGAAAGAAGTAGATCTTTATATATTTATTATTTTCTAAAAGTCTACATATTTTATTACTGTATTTTATTGTCTAACCATTGATAGAAAAGATCCCAAATTTTATAAAATTGTTTGTCCTCTTGTTCTCTAATTTCAAGTGTCAATCTACTCATTTCAGCACATTCCAATATCTTCTTAATAATTTCCTCCTGTAATGGTATTTTCTCATTTTTCCAGTTTT
The DNA here is from genome assembly GCA_015471245.1 of Laticauda colubrina. Taxonomy (NCBI): domain Eukaryota; kingdom Metazoa; phylum Chordata; class Lepidosauria; order Squamata; family Elapidae; genus Laticauda; species Laticauda colubrina. The sequence goes on from BLBF01000082.1 coordinate 285,043, forward strand.
TAGCAAATACAATCCTAGCTGCTGTTAATACATTTACAAGTAGGTATTTCAAGTCTTTACTATATATTTCAGGTAAAATTCCCAATAAAAATATATCTGGTTTCAAGTCTATATGTTTTTTTGTCATTTTTTCCAACCAAACATGGATTCCTTTCACTTTTTTTCTGTTTCCTCTGCTCCTTTCTCTTCATGGGTAGACCTGAAAAGATGACTTCTCTTTTACAGCAAACAGCCTGCAGGAGCCCAGTTTGATGCCTCTGCTCTTGAGTGATTTGTATTAATTGGAGACTGCAGATGTTCTCAGAAAAGTTGAATATTTGGAGCTCTAACTATGTGGGAAAATAAGAACAGCTGTGGCATACACTATTCTCAAAGAAATGGAATCTATCATCTAAGTCAGGTGTGTTAAACTCAATTTCATTGAGGGCCACATGAGGGTTGTGTTTGACTTTGGGGGGCTGGGGTCCAACTTGTGTGGGGGGCACCTGTGGTAACCATTTGCTAAGGAAGGACTTCCCCCAGAACCTCCCTCACTCTCATTATAATCTTCCTTCCTTCCTTCCTTCCTTCCTTCCTTCCTTCCTTCCTTCCTTCCTTCCTT
>BLBF01000082.1:285653-310775 GCA_015471245.1 Laticauda colubrina
CTTCCTTCCTTCCTTCCTTCCTTCCTTCCTTCCTTCCTTCCTTCCTTTCTTCCTTCCTTCCTTCCTTCCTTCCTTTCTTCCTTCCTTCCTCTTCTTTGTTTTCCTTCCCTTTCCCTTTTCTTCTTCCTTCCCCTCTTTCAGTTTTTGCAATTTGCAATTTGTAAACTATTGTTATTTTTAAGATTTATATGGCTACCCACATTACTGGATTTTGGATTGCTTAGCCATGCATAAGCTGACCCTTGGAAAATGTGCCATCAATGACCCTGGATATTTTTCCATGTTTAATTTCCACAGGCCATAAGACCTACAGGCAGATCTGAATAGAGGTGGCAATGCAAGCTTCACTTATGAAGGTGAAGAATACACAGTGCTTAGGGTTTGTAATTTAATATGGATAAAAGCCACCCATTTGTGCACTAGAAAGAAACACAAGAGAAGCCATGCAGATACTCTTGTTGACAGTTAAGATTCTGGACATGATAGTCCATAAATCGGATTCTGGAAGCTCTTCTTTCTTGGAATATAATTGATATATCCTTCTTCCTTCATAAAGATTAAGAAATCTTAATCTTAATATTTACATATCATACATATTAGAATTTCCTCTCCCCAATTTAACTGAAATAGTCAAGCCAAAAAACAAGTGTTTTCTTCTATGGAGCTATTATTTGGCAAGATATGTAATTGGGATATGTCACAAACTCACAAATGTCCATGCATATTCACTCTATTATTTTCTTGTATGAAACAGAACAGAAAACACTGAGTTTTTTTCACAACAATTTGTAAGTCTGTGGGCAAGGATAAAGGCTTTATTCTTACACCTTCAGGCATCCTGAATAAATATAAATATATTGGGAAGGTAAACATCTCTCTTTTTCATTAAAACAGGTTCAATTTACAGTATATTTATCCACAATAATTATCTTCTTCCACAATTTAAGTCTTTATTATTGATAAAATTACATTTTTTCAATAATAAAATTATTGATAAAATTACATACATTCTCGAAAAAATAATGTATAACAATTGCTTTATCATTGTCAAAACTACAACAGAAAAAAATAAAAGGAAAGTATCATGTAACAGTGAACAGTTTCAATTCTATGCACATCAATTATGCAAGCATGTCTTTGTGTGTGTTTGTGTGTATAACTGTTATGCTTTTTTCTCATCTATTGTATTTTGCAGAATAATTGAGTCCCATATTTCACAATAGTTCTGCATACAAAGTCTTCATACAGTATATAGGCAATCTGATCATCAATGGTATGTGTACAAGTGTTTGATCCATTGAGTGAATGGGGTCATACATTTATTATGAATTTATTATTTTAATACAAACAGCACTTAAAATGCATCTTTGTTTGGTATTGGTTTTCATTCACATTGAGTTTTTTCCAGGAATCTACGATGCTTGCATTGGTGTAGTATATGTGCAGATTCAAACAGTGTGACCTTATGCAATTGACAGCTATTTTTTAATTTTATAATTGACAATGAATTGTTATTATTTTAGAAGGTTTTTTAAAAAAAATCTGGAAACATTTAACATAATTGAAAAAATTTAAAAGTTCATTGTACAATAAAAAAATTAATAAAGCTCCTGGCAAAGATTTGATTCAACCCAATGATAAAACCAATTAAGAAGTCTTTTCAGTTAATGAATTCAATTAATGGAAAGAAAAACATGCGAAATATAATCAACTAATGAAAAGGAAACATGAATGATACATCTATATATAGAATTATGAATGAAAATATGTTGTTAAATCATAAAACAGTAAATGTGAGCTAATGAATGCTATTTCTTTCTAATGAGCAGATCTTTGCTGTTTAATATAGGCTGAAACAGAATTATATAGCACTTAGGGGAAAAAATGCAGACCAATAATCCAGTACTAGAAGCCAAGATGGAAAAGACCTCCACAGCCACCATGTATTTTCCCTTGGTGCTCAAGTAAGAGGGAATAAAAGAAAATCACACACTGCAAAATACCAACATGCTGAAGGTGATAAATTTGGCTTCACTGAAAATGTCAGGCAGTTTCTTTGCAAAATATGCCACAGTGAAGCTAATAATGGCTAGAAAACTGAAGTAACCTAGAATATTGATCCTTCCTTGCATTCCACCACAATTTCTTCAGCCAGAACATGGAAGTCAAAATTTAGGAAAAGAGGAAACATCCATAACCATACAACACAAATCCCAACTTGAATCAGGGAGCAGCCAAGAAGAATGAAATTGGCCAGTTTTTTTTCAAATCCATTTTTTCAATTTGGATCCTGGCTTAGTGGCCATGAAAACAAGTATCACAGTGACAGTTTTAGCCAATATGCAAGAAATAGCTACTGAAAAAATGATGGAAAAAGTGGTTTGTCACAAATAACAGATCAGAGTCTGTGGTTTGCCAATGAACAAGAATGAATAGTTGAAACACAGCAGGAGAGATATAAGTAGATTGTAAGTTAGATCTCAACTGTTGGCTTTGACAGTGGGAGTGTTCTGATGTATTGCGAATATCCAAAGAACCCAAACTGTGGTTACAGATAACATCACAGCCAAAAAGATTAATGTGATCCCCAAAGGTTCAGTGAAAGAGAGGAAGTTAATTTTTTTGGAAGGCATTGATCTTTGTTTTTGTTTGAATAGTGGCCTTCTGGGCATTGGAAACAATCATCTGTGTCTGAAAGACAGGATATGTATTGTTTTAATAACTAGAGCAAGCCATATTTTGCCTTACTATTGCAAATGAAATGACTGCTTGAGTAGGCAAGTTAATATCCTCCATATCAAATTACACAGGCCTTGAGCTCTGGAGAGGAAATCTAGATTAACATACAGCATTGAAACAACACAGGAAGTGGCAGTTACCGGTTTCATAGCATGATACCACAGTCTCTTGAGACTGAAGGATGCCAATTCAATAATTTAGGTTGTATTAATTTAACTGAGTGAAGTTATGTGTGATTTAATCTATACTTCATCTTTGGCAGAAAGAAAAGAAGGGAAAGAGGGAGGGAGGAAAGGAAGGAAGGAATATTTCTCTGAGTACAAATGCTGATTTAGAATTTTGGGGAAAGATCAAGTTGTGAGTATCATGTCTCATACCTGACTTTTTTTTAAAACTAGTGCTCATCCCAAACCATAATGAGTTAATTATCCACACCCCTTTCACATAATAAAACACATGCTTCATACTGATTTTTTTAGGTTTGATAAATGGGATAGATTTTCTGAGGGGCACATTTTCTCAGCCTAATTTTAATCATAATTTTTTTCAAAGCTATTCGTGTACAGACACAGAAACATTTTCCATCTTTTCCATTTCTCTAAATAGTGTGGATTCATATTAATAAATATACAGTGCCATAGGGATATTTCCTTAAGGGATAATTAAGTTGTAAGCTGTTGGTATTATATCTTATTCTACCCATCTGATCTGAATTTTTTCCATCTGCACAAGGAACACAATCATAGCAGCAAAATGGCTTCCCTTCTTTTCTTCTGTGGGAACCCTGATGGCAGTTCTCATTGCAGAGAGAAAGTGGTTGTATCTGCCCACAAAGCAAAGAATATATATGACGCTTCTATTGTGATAATCACTATGCTATCGACTCTGCAATTTTTCTTCATGTCATCTGAGGTCATGCCTGAATATCAGATATGTGTACTTCCTTGAAATATAACATAATTAAAATAAATATAATAAATAACGTTATATAAATAAAATAAGAATAAAACAATTATAACATACAAAAGAAGTGAGATTGGCTCCCATCTTCTACAAGAAGCTGAAGACCTGGCTCTACCTGTTGGCTCTGGGCTGATGGGGGAATTTTATACTGGAGATAGCTAATTGTCTAATATTAGTCCCCACACACCCCTGTATATTTTTATAATCGGTATTTTATTGTAAGTTTAATGTGATTTTTATTATTTATTCATATAATTATGGTTACATTTTAATGTTGTAAGCTGCCCAGAGTCACCTTGTGGTGAGATAGGTGGCAAACAAATTAAGTAAATAAACCAATAAATAACAATTTTTAAATGAAGAATACCAGTTTTCATCCATTAGACCAAGCTGAAGTAGCAAAAATATATTATCTGCCAAGGTTTAATCCAGATAATGGATTAAATATAGGTCTTGTTTGTGGTCTCGGTTTGTAGATCTCATGCAAAGCATATGCTAAGACATAAATAGCATTTTAAATTATGTAGCTCTGAGAAGTCATGCTCATTTCAAAAACAACCCCTGGTAAATGGCTCAATTTCTCTTTCCCAGTGCATTCTTTTTCATTTTGATCAGAAAATGAACAGCTAAATGCCTGTTGCCAGAAAACCTGGATAAATCGATCATTGTTATCTGAACGAGAATCTAATCCCTGCAGAAAATGGGTGAATCCCAACAGTTCATTGGAGTTAATTGCAAAAGATAAGGCACCATTGAAGAACATCATATGAAAACTTTTCTGCAATATGTCTGTTGAGAAATCCCAACCGGCTGTTATAATCCAGATTTTATTTACTGATTTAGAGTCATTGTCTTCCAGAATTTTATACATATATAATCAACCATTTAATACATGTTATCATTCTATGATTTGCATGTAACACAAACACATTAACTTCAGATAAAGTTAATGACATGGATTCAGGTGATGTGTGCATCAATAAATCATAGTAGTTTAAATAATGAGATAATATTGATATATTTGCAATGATGGCTGGACAGATGTCATGTTGAGAGAACAGTGGAGTTAAAGTCTGTACAAATTTTTCTCCATCATCATCATCTGTTGCAATGATCCCAACCCATTTCCACTGGAAATGCAAAGAAAATGGTACAATTCCTGAATATTGAACTAAATCACTTGGCATCATTCTATACAGAAAAGGGAGAAATTTGCTAGCATTCTTTACTGGAGCAAATACAGAATAGGCAATCTATTGCCAAGAAAAAAAAGTCAAACATGAATTTTCTCAAAGTCTTGTCATGATTTCATTTCCTTTTTGGTGATTATTGTAATATGATTAGCCACTCCACTGAATAAATCATTGGACTGAAGTCTTTGAAAATCCTTCATCTTCTTTGAGTGGAGATATTCACAATATTTCAGAGATGCAGTATGTCAATTTCTCAAAGCCTTTTTTTTTTCAGTATTCTCATGAATTCCCCAATCTTTGCTCTGTGGCAAAAATACATCATATTATAAATGATCAAAGATCTTAAATCCATTCATATTTAATGACATTGCAAACTAAATATCTATTTTTGAGGCCAGTCATACATTTTTTTTCATGAAAATGTTGAGGCAGTAAGATTTGGGAGAAAAATAGAAAAGTAACAACTAGAGATCAGATGCCAAACTGCATGTGGTCCTCAAGACCAGCTAGAAAAAATGTCATGTTTATTGTGACTGATTTGAACATTGTTAAAACATAGAAAGATATCATCACATAATTGAATTTAACATATTGATTAAAATATAAATTATAGAAATGCAAATTTTGTTTATCATTGCTTTACTAAGAAGTAGAGTGCATCACCCAAATGTCAAAAGCTGAAAATTATCTTCCACAAGTAAAGAGATAGAACATGGAAAAGCTTTGTTAAGCAGTCATTCATTGTGTCTGCCTGAGAAATTTTACAGAGGCCAGTGAGGGTTGCCATATAGAAGGAAGTGGACGAGTCTAATCCCCCAACCAGGGCCATCATTTTTTTCCCTTGTCACAGGTATAATTAGGAATGGTCCTTTTCCAAGTGGAAAGAAGCTTCAAAGTATTATAATAAGTCATCCTTGGACTGGAATAAGTGTCATAGATGTGGAGTCCTAGGGTAAAATTTGGTATGGTTTGGGAATTCTCATTGATTTCCTTCACTGCAAATGCCATGGTCAGGACATGCTGGTAATTCTTTAACTTCAAACTAAAAGCAGAGTTACATTATTAAAAAATACAGTCATTGCTTATGGAAGCATTTGTTCTTTTGTCAATTTATATAGAGAAAACCAAAAGCAGCTTTAGTCCGTATGAATAATGTAAAGATTGCCATCTGAACTTTAGCAAGATCTAGAACTCCACTTACATGGATAAGTTATTTATAAGTTCTTCCTTATTTATTAAAACGTCAATGTATATGCCTTTCCTCTCCTCAACTCTCCTCTACTGTCAAAAAAGCCATAATTTTTAAAAAAATCCTGAATATAGAGAAGCAACCGCAAATATATTTCTTTTCTAACATGCATCTATTGTACATAATTACTAATTCATATTATCCTTGTTCTACAACTGATTTTCTTTAATGTGTAAATCTGTAAAGTTTGTAATTTTATTTGTATATTCTCCTCATACCATAAATATTACACATTTGCTTTCTAGGTTTTAATGAATTTCCTGAGTAACATAACATAAATGACTCAGTATGTTCATGAAGATTCATATACATTTTGAAATAGGAAATGTGTAAATTTTCAGATGTTAAAAAAATCCTTTATTTTCATTTCAATAACATCAGCTGAGAATTTCAACTAAGCTTTGCAGATAAATCCATAGTGTAAACAACATAAAGAATAAAATAGATTTTTAAAAATGCTGGGTATGAGAAAGGATAAAACGCATAAAGTACAAAGCTAAGAGAAATTGAACAATAACCAAATTCAGAGTTGTTCTGTATGTAAAGTGGATGACTCCAAATCTACAAACCTGATTGGCTAAGAAAAAGAACAGTGGATTGGTTCACTAGGAACCAATCCAAAGAGCTGCCAAAAAGGCGGCAAATCCAAATAACTGCCATTGGCTGCAAGCAGGCAAGCCAGCCTGTATAAAAGGGCTGGCCCCGGCTTCAGCCAGCGTTCCGTTACTGACTGGTTATAATAAAAGTATTTGTTGTTGGAACCCGGTCTACCTCGTGTGTTTTCCGAACAAAACACTGGCGACGAGGGTGGGATCGTCCTGAATGGAAAAACCTGCACGCGGTGATAAGAAGTCCAGACTACAACCAAGATGTCTGGAAACAACGCACCGCCCGCACCCTTCAATCCCAACGAAGAGGATTGGGATTCCTATGCTGATCGCTTCCAAATGTACTTGGAGAGCAATGAAATGGAAGGCATTTCCGAACAACGCAAGAGAGCCGTGTTCCTGACGCACTGAGGACCAACAGTATTTAAAATGGCAAAAGCCCTCGCGAAGCCCCGGGACGTTAAACAATTAACGTGGACAGAATTGCAGAGACTCCTCAAAGCACACTACGCTCCGATGGTGTCTAACTTAATAAAGCGACACGAATTTTACCGAAGAGACCAGAGAGAGGGAGAAACCGTCGCCGATTTCATCGCTGCACTCAGACAAATAGGGGGTGAGTGTGAATTCTTAAACATAGACGAGGCAATGAGAGATCGCGTGGTGTTGGGCCTGAGAGACTCGACCGCACAGAGTAAAATGCTCAACAAGCCCAACATCACCGTTACCGAAGCCATTGCGGAAGCTACAGCCGCTGAAGCCGCGAAAAAATCTGCAGTGGCCCTTAAAAAGATGAACACACACAGCGATGAAACACCAGCCAAAGATAGAAAGCATCCTGCCACCACGACCCACTATGAAGAGTCGGGCGAAACAAACGAATCGAGCGAAGAGGACGACGAGGTCCACCGTTTGCTCACAAACAAAAAAGAGCGCGAAAGGAGAAATTGGCGGGAATGCGCTGGCTGCGGAGGAAACCATCCACGAGCCGAATGCAGATTTCTCGATGCCATCTGCCGACATTGCAAAAAACGAGGGCACATCAAGAAGGTCTGCAGAAACAAAAAATTCTACAGCCCGACGAGACGCAGAAATTCCCCAACACGAGCCGAGCCTAAACGAGCCGAAAGAAAATGGCAACAAGAGAAGCGAGCCAATACACACCAAACTGTCATTATTCAGAGCTCCCAGACGGAAAGTGGGAGAAAAATTAAAATCATCGTAGAAATCGAGGGAAAACACTGCAAGATGGAAGTGGACTCGGGGTCCTTCCTCTCCATGGTATCGTGGGACACAATTAAACAGTTAGTCCCAGGTATCAAAACCAAAGACTTGAAGAAGCAGCACCTAACCCTCAAAGACTATCAGGGAAACCAAATCCCTGTGATTGGCATGGGACATTTCCGAGTCGCCTACAAGAATCACATCAAGGTGCTTCCATTGACCATAGTCAACCGAGACAGACCAAGCCTCCTGGGCATCGAGTGGTTCGCGCCATTGGGCATCGGGATGACCGGGGTCGATCGAGTGACTACAACCGGCTGGGAAGACAACCTCATCCGAGAATTCCAGGACGTTTTTGACGGCTCACTGGGCAAGTACCGGGGAAACCCCATTTCTTTCAATTTAAACCCCCAAATAGCCCCACGAAGAATAAAAGCCAGGCGAGTTCCTTTTGCACTAAAGGCAAAAATAGAGGAACAGCTGGACAAATTAGTAGCCCAAGGGGTTTTAGAACCTGTGGACCATGCCAAGTGGGAAACGCCTATCGTCACACCCATTAAACCTGACGGGTCCATCAGAATCTGTGGTGACTATAAGGCTACCCTGAACCACGCATTACAACCAAGAGCATACCCGGTGCCAGTAGTCGAGCATTTGCTTCATTCCCTGGGAAATGGCAAAGTTTTCGCCAAACTCGACTTGGCACAAGCCTATCAACAACTCCCAGTAGACCCAGAAACAGCAGAAGCGCAGACTATAGTCACCCATAAGGGCGCATTCAAATGCCACCGACTCCAATTTGGAGTAACCGTAGCCCCTGGCGTCTTCCAGAGTCTAATGGAACGCCTTCTAAATGGCATACAAGGAGTCGTTCCCTATTTCGACGACGTCCTAATCTCGGCCAGAGATGAAACACAATTAAGGAACAGACTGAAAAAGGTTCTAAATTTAGAGAATCTGGCCTCAAGGTTAAAAGAGAAAAGTGCTGTCTAGTTAAGAACAGCGTCGAATTCCTGGGCTACTCAATAGACGGAGAGGGTATCCACCCCACAGATAAAAAGATTAAGGCGATAAATGACGCTCCTGAACCAAGAAATAAAACAGAACTACAAGCGTTCTTAGGATTAATTATTTTTTATAATGTGTTCCTGCCAAACAAAGCCACTATAGCAGAACCGTTACACCATCTGCTAGACAAAAAGGCAACTTGGACTTGGGGTTACAAAGAAAAAAAAGCCTTCCAAAATATTAAAAGATTGCTAACATCAACAAACGTTCTCATCCAATTTAGCGACACTCTGCCATTAACAGTGACCTGCGACACTTCACCATATGGAGTAGGTGCCATCCTGAGCCACCAACTACCGGATGGCAGAGAAGCACCCGTCGCATATTATTCTAGGACTCTATCAAAAACCGAGCGGAATTATAGCCAATTGGACAGGGAAGCTCTAGCAATTGTCGCTGGAGTAAAACGATTCCACGAATATTTATATGGGAGGACTTTTCGAATCATAACAGATCAAAAACCGTTAATGGGGATTTTGGCGGGAAACAAGCCAACACCTAATATACTGTCCCCTAGAATGACGAGATGGTCAGAGTTCCTGGCAGCTTATTCCTACACTCTGACACACCGGCCAGAGAAACAAATTTCCCATGCGGACGCTTTGAGCAGAGCGCCCTTACCAGCAACCGACGCAGACCCGGCACCAGCGATGACAACGCTACAAATCGAGACTTGCCCCGATCTACCCATATCAGCGTATGATGTCGCCAGAGCCACTGCGAAAGACTCATTGACTGCCCGCGTTCTTAGCTGGGTAGGTAAAGGCTGGCCGGAAAATCAAAAAACTGAAAACTTTAAACCTTTCCGGTCCAGACAGACTGAACTTTCTATCCAAAAGGGGTGTTTGTTGTGGGGTGATCGGGTAGTAATCCCTGCTAAACTACAGTCCAGGGTACTTATGCTGTTACATGAAGGGCACCCGGGAATGGTTAAGATGAAAAGCCTTGCCAGAAGTTATGTGTGGTGGCCGGGTATTGATAAGGACATAGAGTATTGGGTAAGCTCATGCCACAAATGCCAGGCAATTAGACCATCCCCACCAAAGGCACCTGTTAAGGACTGGGAAACCCCTCGAGGACCATGGTCAAGAATACACATTGACTTCGCGGGGCCTACCAAGGGGCATACCTTTCTGATTGTCGTTGATGCCTATTCCAATTGGCTTGAAGTAAAAATTATGCCATCAATGACAACAGAAGCCGTAATAAAGAAACTAGACAGCCTGTTTGCCACCCATGGCATACCGGACATTCTCGTCTCAGATAACAGGCCACAGCTAACCAGCATACCATTTGAGCAATACCTAGCCTCCCTAGGTATAAGACATGCACTAACCGCGCCGGCTCACCCGGCTGCGAACGGCAGGGCTGAGAGAATGGTCTGGTTTACCAAAGAAGGGTTGGAACGAATGGACGCTGGAGATATCCAACAAAAAGTAAACCGTTTGCTCACACTCCATCACATAACGCCCAGTACTATAACAAATAAATCACCAGCAGAACTACTCATGGGGCGGAAATTAAGATCTCACCTGGATAGGTTACACCCAAATTTTACCCCAGAAAACCCCCCTGACTCCTCAACACAGTTCAGACAATTCGAAACAGACGATTTGGTATACGCAAAAAACTTCACCAGGGACCCGGTATGGCTACCAGGGCAAATTATCCAAATTACAGGCCCCAAATCCTACCGAGTAAAATTAGACGATGGCAGGGAATGGAAGCGGCACATAGACCAGCTTCGATCTCGAATTATAGAAAGAACCACAGACTTACAAACATTCACAAAAAACCCCGGCGAAATGCAAACCAAGGTGGGGGGGGAAAGGCGAGAAACAAATAAAGAACTGTTTAAAACCAAAACTAACATTCAAATAAATAAACCTAACATTCAATACGATCAAAAAGAGCCAACAAAAGACTCACCGTTTGAAGAGACCCACGGAAAGAGACCATCGGAAGGGGCCAGCCAAGCCAGCTCGACCTGCCCCGAGGAAACGGGAGGGAGCGGCAAAACCACCGGCCTAAGAAACTCAGGCGGCGGTAAAATGGCTGACTCACCCTTCCAGACGGTTCCAGGGAGAAGGACGGATGACACAGCAGCCCCATCCGAACCGGTCGAAGTCTTCACTGAAAATGAACCGCGCAGGTCAAGTCGAGTCCGGAAAAGCCCCACCTACCTGCGAGACTACGTCACCACGTAGGACTGAACTAAGGGGGGAGGGGTGTTCTGTATGTAAAGTGGATGACTCCAAATCTACAAACCTGATTGGCTAAGAAAAAGAACAGTGGATTGGTTCACTAGGAACCAATCCAAAGAGCTGCCAAAAAGGCGGCAAATCCAAATAACTGCCATTGGCTGCAAGCAGGCAAGCCAGCCTGTATAAAAGGGCTGGCCCCGGCTTCAGCCGGCGTTCCGTTACTGACTGGTTATAATAAAAGTATTTGTTGTTGGAACCCGGTCTACCTCGTGTGTTTTCCGAACAAAACAAGAGTAGTAGCTGGAAGGAAAGAGCCAGGACAATACCAGGTAAAACTTGAAATTTATGGTGAAAAATGAGATTGATTAGCAGGAGAAGATAGAAAGAAATAAACAGGTAGAAAGGGAAAATATATGGTGTCAAAATTAACACAAACTTTGAGTTGGATCTAGATTTTGTAGCAGACCTCAGTTTAGGTTATGCCAAACTTAAAATTCATTGATCCAGCTCATAATATAGAACAAAACTGATTACCAAATATTTCATTACAAGTTGCAAAAATATTTCATTTTTTCTATTTGTGTTTTGAATTTTAAAAAAGGAAAAAAATATCCGTACACAAGGTCACATAAAGGCTTTATTCTAAAACTTTCATTGAAAGATGGTATGTCAAATACACAGTTATACTGAGTTGTAATTGCTGCTATAATTAAATCCCCTGCCTGACAATATTCATTCAGTATTTGGCTCCATAATATAGCACTCAGAGTTTTGCATTTAGCTGAATGCTGTTGCAACCACAGTATAAGCAGAAGCAATATAAATATTTTTGCCATTCCATCAAAAAGTAGTTCAGATTTCATACATCAATAGTGCCACCCATCATTAGCTTGGATATACCACATTGTCTGGAGTGGCTTCAGATACTTTTCATTAAGGTAAATTTTTAGAGGTGTCTGACATGCTCCAACCAAATTGGAACTACACAGAGAAACAGTAATTAATATAAGCTTCCAGAAAGTGCTAATGTTGTAGAGTGACTTCAGGAAAGTGCCATATGGCTTGCCAAGATTGAGATAATTGTTGGGTTATAGTGTAAGGCACTTTGTGTTACACAGGGGAAAAATAAACATACTTTTCAATCTCTCTCAAATTTGAGATATCTGTAGCAAGTGTAAACATTAGGAATTAGATAGAAACAAGAAAATTTCTGTGCTTCTGTCAGGATGAAGTAGGCTCTTGCAGAAAATGATCTGTATAATAGGTAAAATAGTCCTTCTCTTAATCGAACTAAAATAATAATTGAACCAGGTGTGATAAACATAGCAGTTGTACTAATGTTTTCCAGTCAAGTTTGGGTTCCTATCCCTATTTCAGAGCCTGAAAGAAATTATGCTCTCCTTCTGGTAAATTGTATATTGAAGGAAAATATTTGTAGCTCAGGGTTGAAATGAGGGGTCCTTGTGGTCTCTGAGCTTGTTTGCTTTCTTGCAAACATTTCATTACCCAAATACATAAAATCATCAATACTAGATTAATTTATCTATCTTGGACTTTGAAATATCTACAAGAAAACAACCAACTGAAAGAACACCAGTGACCCCAAATAGCATGTTCTACAGATCTGTGAGTCATTTATTTTTGTTCTCCCTTCTCATTCACATGAGACATCTAAAGGAGAATTTAAATAAATAAAGAAATTCTCATCATTTGTTCTCAAAATTTATAAGATGATTTGTCAATGGCTTTTGTAACATTTTCCTTCTTTTCATATTTTATTGAAATGGCATTAATCCTAGACTCGCCTCTTTCCAATTCTGTTATCTTTTCTCCTTGCAAAATAAAATTGATATTTTGTAAAGACCATAAAAGTTTATCCTGAAAGCAATACATTTGAATAATATTTTGATCTATAAAAGCTCTGTGAAATAATTTAAAAAGATCTCTGTCTCTAAAAAGGCAATTACTTCTAGTATTGCTACATTCTGTTGCAGATTTCGGTGCCTCTCATTTTTAAAATAAAGCAAAATAAATGCATTTTGATAACCTAAGTATTCTATGAAATTGTTGAATAGAACTATAGAATATCTGAAATTATTTTCTGTCTTGGGTAGGAACTCAAGTTGGGAACAAAATATGATAAATCATTTTCACCTGATTAAATATGCTGGACCCTGTGATAGCCTCTTTATCAATTGTGAATTCCTGGCTTGGTAGAGCTTGTGGATCAATTATTCCAACTTTTCTCCTTAAGAAGGATTTATTGGGAATAAATTTATTGTCATGCAGTTGACAATATCAAATTCAGTTGCTAATTCTCCAAAAAAAAAAACCCATAAGTTATAAATTGTATAATTACCCTGCAATGGAAGTCTTATGACTATTTAAAGCCCATGTCACACTGTACCAACGGATCCAAAGAGGATGTAAAATGGATAACAAAGCTTGCCATCTGTTGGAAAACACGATGCATCCATTGTGTACTCACTGCATACGTCTTTCATATGCTCTATCCATTGAGTATCCGTCTACTGCTATTTCACTCGCTCAAAAAGTTTTGAGCTGCACAAAACCTTTTGAGCAGATGAACTTTCCACCGCATATGATCTACATCTGCGACACATATGGGCAACAAACATTCTACATCCATTGTCATCTGTTACATGTCCGATGTATCCTCTCGGCATCCTCTGGCTATCTGCGAAACTCACATCCGCTGCAGCTGAAAATGGAAAGAGGGAGGAAGCGAAATGTACGCGTAACATCCACACAGCATTAGTAGCACAGACATAGAAAGGATGAAAGTGGATGCAGCTCAGATATAAAGCATTAAAATGGACAAAAGGTTTGTATTTGGGACGTATCTCAGATATTTAGGATGTCTGGAGGATGTCTAGAGTATGTGGAACGACACCTTATGGAAAACCGACATTTCCTATAAAAAGGGGGAGAAAATCACCTGGATCTCACTATCAGTCCAGAAACCCTGGGGTGGAGACATCTTCAGCCTTGCTCTTGCTCTTCCACATCATCCATTGATGTCCACCATGGATCATCGCACACTCCTTTTGGTAGCCGCCATCATTCAACACCAGAACCAACCCTCTTCAGATTTTTCACCTTTTCTATGCAAGGAGAAGGAGACGTCCAAGAGCTGTTTGGGTCCGAAGATGGATCGGGAGAAGAGTGGAGTTTGGACTCTATGACAAGCTGATGGGTGAGCTGAGGAACGAAGACCCTCGTGCATTCCAGCACTTCATGAGTATGCCACCAGCCATGTTTGATGAAGTTGTGGACCGTCTGAGACCCAGGTTGACCAAGCCAAGCACCAACTTCCATCCCAGCCTGGACCCTGGACTGAAGGTGTCACTGATTCTGCGCCACCTGGCCTCTGGGACCACATACAGAAACATGCAGTATGCCTGGAGGGTGCCACACAACACCATCAGCAAAGTGGTCAGAGAAGTGGTGCAGGCCATCATCAAAGAATACATGGAGGAGCTCCTCTAGTGCCCCACCACTGAACAAGGCTGGAGGAAAGTTGCAGAGCAGTGGTAACAGAGGTGTTACTTTCCCGACACCATTGGAGCCATAGATGGGAAGCACGTGGCCTGCAAAGCTCCACCGAACTCAGGGTCCAATTATTTCAACTACAAGGGCTTCTTCAGTATCATCCTCTTTGCCATGGTTGATGCTGAGTACAAGTTCATGTACATCGATGCTTCAGGCAACTTCAGGTCAGCTTCAGATGCCCAGATATACAACGCCAGTGACCTCAAGGGTGGGCTGGAATGCAACCTCATCATGGGTTTCCCAGATCCAGACCCCCTACCCAATGACACAAAAGATGTGCCATACTTCATCGTGGGGGATGACGCCTTCTCCCTCAGAACCTACCTCATGAAGCCCTACACCTCCAGACGCCTCACCCGTGAAGAGAGGATCTTCAACTACAGGCTGTCCAGGGCAAGACGGGTGGTGGAGAATGCCTTTGGCATCCTGGCCAAAAGGTTCCAGGTACTTGTCACCACCATGCAGCATCACCCACAGACCGTGAGGAACATCGTTGAAGCTTGCTGCATCCTTCACAATCTCATGCACACCCACTACCCAGTGTTGCAGAACAGGCTTGTGGACTGTCAACAAGGCAATGGGGACATGGAGCCTGGTGAATGGAGGCAAGGACAAAACCTGATAGACACTGTGAATGTACAAGGCCCCAACAGAGCTTCACGTGAAGGGAAGAAGCAGCGCAATCTCCTGAAACACTGGTGCAACTCCCCAGCTGGAGCAGTGGAGTGGCAAGACAGGATGATAGATGCTTAATGGATGCTTTCTTCAGCCTGTCTCATCACACTGATGAGATTGTGCCATATATGTTGAGTGGCCTTACAATGAATAGGGCATTAATAAAGAGTTTTGTTTATGTTGAAATGTGTTGATCAATGAATAAATTGTTATTGATTGAAGGAGAAGTGTTATGGGGCTGTGTGGTCTGCAGCTGGGTCAGGTGAGGCATCTGTGGCATCTGTGGCGTCTGTGGCATCTGAGGAACTTGGGTCTGGACTGGGAAGGGTTGCCTCTGCTGTGGGAAGTCCTGGTAGTGGTAGGCTTGGTAGGCGAGGGGCTGTTGAAATCTGTGGAAGGGCTGTGACATCGCCTGGGGTGGAGGAGCAGACCTGGAGTGGATAGGAGCAGGTTCAGCTGGGCCTGGAGGGTGGTGCAGAAGAGCTGTGATCCTCTCCTTCATCGCCTGGTACTGGGCCTCGGACATGTCCATAAGGGTCTGGCTCATGTACGTGATGAAGGGCTTGTGGTTAGAGGATGGTATGTTGAAGTGGACCAGCTGGGAGAGGAGATCTGTGCTGGTTTTGATTGTGTCCCTGATCTCTAAGAGGACAGTGTAGCTCTGTCCCTCTGGTCTGCATCTCTGCCTGCTTTCTGTGAGGTGGAGCAGGGTTTGGGTTGGTCTCTGGTGGCTGCTTCTTCTTGTTCCATTTGAGACAGGGGATCCTCCACATCCTCTGGCATGGGGAGTTCAGCTGTCAGGGGGGTCTCTGTTGTGGGGCCCTCCAAAGACACCTGCCTGGACACGGTAGCTGTCTCCTGGCTGGAAGATGAGTGGCTCTCTGTGGGATGTCTGAGGGAGAGGGTTGACAGAGGGGCTGCTCCTCGGTGGCAGATCTCACCCTCCAAGAAGCTGCTCCTGGCCATGACATAGGTCTCCCGGTCAGTGAGTTTGACAGCGGCCTGCCCGGATTTCTTCAGGTGCAGCTTGCCATACCAGGTGTGCATGTGCTTCTACCACCCAAGGAGTACATCTGAAGTGTAGCCCAGGCTCTACACCTTCTCTCTCCATGCTGCCTGCTTCCTCTTGGTGTCGTGATAGAGCCTGTGGCCCTTCCTCCACATGTACTCGTTCTCCCTCAGCCATTCCAGCACCTCCTCCTCATGGTCCTTGGAAATGGATTACTGTTTCCTCTCCCCCTTCTCCTTGCCTTGCCTCTTCCTCCCTCTGGCAGGGCCTTCAGGGCCTTCAGCAGGAGGGCTTTCAGGGCCTTGGGGCTGGTCCACCACAGCAGCAGCAGCAGGAGAAGCACCACCAGCAGCAGGAGCACCAGCAGAAGAAGCAACACCAGGAGCACCAGGAGAAGCATCAACATCAGCAGCAGAAGCACCAGCAGCTTCAGAGTCAGTGCCAGGGGGTGGGATGGTGGTTCTCTCCTTCTTGCCAGGGCTGGCAGGAGTAGGCATAGGCTTCCTCTTCTTCCCCATGGTGTTCTCTCAAGTTGTCTCTGGTAGCAGGTCTTTCCTCTGAATGGTGACTGCTTGTGAGCTGCATCCTTTTATATCCATGGAGCTGACGTAATTAATCCTCCCCGCATGCGCAGTGAACGCTTTGCATCTGCTACGCATCTGCTATGCATCCTATAGGCATCCATGATGCATCCGCGTCATCTACTACGCATCAGAAATGCATCCGCTCCTTCCGCTACTTGTCTGCTTTGCTGTTCTCTCCCTGAAGCCCTGCAGATGTGTCATTCACTTCCATCCGCTTCCATCCTCTTCCATCCGCTAGGCTTCCTATGAACGTCCACTTTACATCCCCGCGACATCCTCCCCACATCCGTTCCTTTCCGTTGTTGTCTGCTCTCTTTATGCAAATTTGGGGCACTTTTGAGAGTGGATAACAACAGATGGAAAATTTGCTTGTCCACTGTGTCCTTTTTGCATACGTTTTGCATCCGTCAGCCAGTGTGACCTAGCCTTAACAGTTAGCAGTGTGGTTCAGGGATACTGGTAATATCATGTCATTGATAAATGTCCCTAATTCTTTCTTTTACTATTGATTGACCTTCTCCAGGTTAATTAGCCAAATATTCAGGAGCGAGGCCAAGACTGCAACATTCTATTATGTAGGTACAGTGTCAATGGAATTGGTAATTATCTAATACCAGCAAAGTCATCAGGCCTGTAAGCTCAAACATGATTCTAGCAGTGGTGGGATTCAAAAGCTTTTACTACTGGATCTGTGGGTGTACTACTGGTTCTGTGGGTTCTGTGCTTGGCTTGGTGTATGTGGCATGGTGGGCATGGCAGAGGAAGGATACTGCAAAATCTCCATTCTCACCCCACTTCATGGGAACAATACTGAAAAATCTCCATTTCCTCCCCATTATTGGGGGAAGGTTACTGCAAAAGTCCATTTCCTCCCCACCCCACTAATCTGCTTTTCAGCTGTGTTCTACTGTGCAGGGCAACCAAAGAAGACCCAGCTGATCATCTGGAACTTGGGAGGCAGAGAATAAATGGGGGAGGGCCCAGCTAGAGGTGGTATTTGCTGGTTCTCCGAACTACTCAAAATTTTTGCTACTCGTCCTCCAGAACCTGTCAGAACCTGCTGAATACCACCTAAGGCCTGAGATTAGAATCCTAGTCCAGGCTCGAGCCTCAATAGCAGTAGCACTTAGACATATATACTGCTTCCTAGTTCTTTCCAGCCTTGTTTAAGCAGTTTACAGAGTCAGCATATTGCCCCCAACAATTTGGGTCCTCATTTTACTCACCTCAGAAGAATGGAAGGCTTGAGCCAGTGAGAATTGAACTGCTGGCAGCTGGCAGAATTGCATTGTAACCATTGTAATATTCCATTGTAACCATGGCTCATAATACTTGGCACACTGGTTTCAATACCCAGAACTGCATTGGAGTGCATTTTGGGGTGCCAAGCAAGTTCCTGGGAAAATTTGAATACCTTCATAAGCCTTCATGTTTATATATGGCCTGAGTTGCACAGTTAAATGTCTTTTATGTGAATAGACTTCCAGAAAAATTGCAGACTATAGGAACTACAGTATTTGTGCTTGGCGTAAGTTGTATGCCAGATAATAATTGGGCAACTATTTCTGCTGTAAATAATTTAACCACAGCTGGAACATATTGTTGTCTATGAAATTTAATTGTTGTTTGTGTATTTTTTTGGACAGTAGAAAAGACATATAGGTAGTCCTCGACTTACAACAGTTCATTTACTGACTGTTTGAAGTTACAATGGCACTGAAAAAAATGATTCAAAATTTTTCACACTTATGACTGTTCTGGCATCCCCATGGTCACATGCTCAAAATTCAGACACTTGGCAAGAGATGTCTATTTATTATAGTATCCCTGGATCATGTGATCTCCCTTTGGGACCTTCTGATGAGCAAAGTCAATGGGGAAGCCAAATTCATTTAACAACTGTTTGACTAACTTAACAACTTGTGTGGTTCAATTAACAAACATGGCGAGAAAGGTAATAAAATAGGGCAAAGCTCATTCAATAAATTTCTCACTCAGCAACACAAATTTTGGGATCAATTGTAGCTGTAAACTGAGGACTACCTGTAGTTTATATATGCTGTTAATTTTTCCATGGCCTGAAATACTATGCCCAAATATTTAAAGCAGAGGTGTTAAACTCACATCATCATGACGGTATCATGTAATGAATCATAAATTTTTCCCCTTCACTAAACTGAACAGGGGTGTGATTAGCACATGATGTATCTGGCCCATGGGCCACAAATTTGACAGCCCTGATTTAAATATGTTCCAATTCATGGGAATCAATTGTCCATTTGTACTTTTGTTTTTTGTTAGAAAAGATTAGCATTTTAGATTTGTCACAATTAATTGTTAATTGCTTAAACCAAGAATTATCTTGCACTAACTCAGCCATCACAAAATCATATTTAAATGCTACCTTCCATCGATGCACATCTTGGTGATCCAGTAAAAATTGTACAAATAGTAAAAAAAATGTCTTTTAGGAACTCCTTGTTTAGCATCCATCTTCTGATTTTTTTTTTAATCCTTTCCAAATTATTTTAATGAGATTATGGTCCACCCATATGTTAAATTCAATTTCTATTTCTTTTATATTATGTTCCATTTCTTTATTTGTCCATAACATATCCAATCTTGACCATGATGCGTGTGGTGCTGAACAGTAAGTATACTGTTTTTTGTCTGGATTTCTTTCTCTCCATATATCTTTTAATCCCAATTCTTCCGCCATTTGATAAAAAAGTTTTTGTCATGTTTTCCTTTTTGTTTTTTTTCCAAGATTCTCATTCAGCACATATATCACTGTTAATAACATTTTCTTATTATTTATATAAACTTCTAACATCAAAATTCCACCCTCCTCGTCTGCATATACCTGTTTCGCTTGTAAATGTTTCCTCATGTATATTGCTATCCTCCTCTTTTTTGGTTGGGCTAGAGATATGTATAAATCTCTTAATTTTGGTGCTTCTAACAGTTTGATGTTTCTGGAAATGTGTTTCTTGAAGACATATGATATCTAAGTTCAGATTCTGTAGTTTATTTATATTTTTTTCCTATTAATTTGTGAATTTAAAACATTGATGTTAATGGAAATCAATTTGATTTCTTCCACCATCTTACTCTGTAGTTGTTTCTCTTTGAAGCTTATTTGCTCTCATTTGGTGTCTCGTTCTTACGCCTTCTCTTTCCACCTCTTCCTGCTCTCTTTCCTCTTGTTCTGTTTCTCATTCCTGCACCAAATCTTCTTCTTGGCTCCTACTTTCCACTTCCTCTTTTCTGTTCTGGTCTTCTCCTGAAACCACATACAGTTCAAAGAATTTCCTAGCTTTTTCTATACTGTCTATTTTAATTTTTTTTATCCTCCCATGATAGTAACATTCCCTCTGGGATGAGCCATTTGAACACGATGTTATTCTTTTTCAGCTGAGCGGCCAGGAATCTATATTTATTTCTGTGTTCTCTTATTCTTCTTGGAATTTGTTTCAACGTTACAATTTCTTTCCCTTGAATATCAGCAGTTCATCTCTTGTCACTCTGTATATCTCATCTTTCAATTATTTTTTTGAGAATCAAATATGAACCTCTCTTGGAAGTCTAAAACATCTTATATAGTTGATATATATTCTACATACCTCGTCGATTTCCCTTTGAACCTCTTGGCCCTCTTTTTGTAATGCTTCTGCTATGAGATCTGCCATTAATTTGGTCAAGTCCTCCCCCTTTTCTTCTGTTACATTCTGAAATCTGAGGAAGAAATCAACCTTTTCCATCTCCAAATATGCAATTGCCTCTTCTGATTTCTTGTTCTCCCCCATTAATTTCTGTTCTATTGATTCTACTTTCTTATCTGTTTGTTCAACCTTTGCCTCCACTGCTTTCATTTTATGTTCTGTCTTGACTACTGTTTGTTGGATTGTACTTATCTTCTCGTTTAGTTTCCATATTTTTTCTTTCATTTCCCCCATTTCTATTTTAAAGTCTGCATGGTTCCTCACCATCATTTCTTGTATTGTTGTTAATGCCATTTGAATTGTTTGCATATTTGATACCTGACTCGCCTATTCAGGATTTAGCATGCCCCCTATTGAACGTTGTCCTGCCGGTGATGTTATCGTTGATGTTGGGTTGGATGTTGTTTTCTTCCTAATCTTAGTGGGGGTTGTCGTGGTGGACATCTTAGGTTTCCCAAATCTACCTATTTTCTTAAGAAAGTCTTTCAATATTATCATACGTTCAACTCCCTTTTGCATTTTCTATGTTTATCTCTTCCCTTTTATCTGATTCTAATCTGTTCAACTTATCACTACAAGGTCTAATATATATATGATAATGTCTCTCCCTAATTTTATGCACACTTTGTAAATATATATGTATGTATTTATACAACAATGTAAAACTAAATATCGTTATGGTTTATAATCCATGATAGCCTGTAACCCTTTTAATTATCTCATTTAAACCTTTTAATAAATTAATTAAGCATAATTCTAAATATAATAGCTTATATAGTAAACATATATAATTCAAGAAATATAGATAAATATGTGTTTGATTGTTTTCTTTTCTTACATACTATATCTTATAACTTTCTTATACTTCAATTAAGTCTATGAGTCAATATATAGCCATTAATTAGATATACATCAGTTAATTAATTAGTTGTTATCGGAGGTATCAAATTGTAGAACGATATAAAGGATATATAGGGTATAGCAGTTATAAGGAATGTATATATATATATATATATATATATATATATATATATATATATATGTATATTTGTTTTTTTAAGCTTTCGCGGGTACTTTCATGTGTGCTGTTCAGCTTCCTTTGGGTATTATCCCACATAATTGTAGTGCTTTCAAAGTTGTAGCAACGTTTCAGCAGAATCTCATCTGCCATCATGAGGCTTCTGTATGGATGTGGGTCTCACAGCTTTTGGTTTCAAATTCGAGGCTGGTCTATTCTGATTGGCTAGGAGTTTTGGTCTGTGTTCACTGGACTTGATTGATTGGTGTTTCTGGTTTCTTCTGTCTGTTTTGTGGCTTTGATTGGCTGGCAACACTCTGTTCCTGTGTTGGAGGCTTTCAGTGCAGCTTGGCTTCATGTGAAAGGATGGCTGCTATCCATTAGGAAGCCAGGTTTCACCTGGATGCCTGGTGGGGGGGGTGTTCGAATTGGAGGCATCAGAGGGAGTCTGTTTGTGCTCAGATGTTTGCCTGGTTTGTGGTGTGGAGATCTTTCTATTTGAGAGTGCAGGCTTCCAAATGATTGACAGTCTGCTGGAATCATCTCTTCTATTCATGCTTTCAGGTCTTTTTTTAATCTCTATGGTTTCTCTGATGATTCTGTGGCTGGGGTTTTCTATAGTGGCCAGGGTTTTAGTGCCATTGGAGTTGATGTTGTGACCTGTGGTTTTCATGTGTTGGACTAGTGGGGAGGTGTGTTCCAGCTTTTTTACTGCATTTTTGTGTTCATCTAGGCGGGTACTTATTATTCTATTGATCTGTCCAATGTATGTGGCCGGGCATGATGTATAAGGAACTTCGTATATGCCTTGGTTTTCCAGGTCAATTTTGTCTTTGGGGTTCCTTAGGATGGCTGCTATTTTTTTGTCTGTTTTGAAGGCAGTCTTGATGTGATGCCTGTGTAGTATATTACTGATTTTAATTGTGGTACCTCTTTGTAGGGCAAGACAGCTGTTCCATAGGTCTGTTGATCTTCTAGGTCTCTGTTATGTCTTGGTGTGTTTTTGTGGATCAAGTTGGTGATTTTGTTTTTGTGGAAGCCATTGGCTGTCAATACTTCAGTCAGGGTGCATAGTTCAGTCTTTATATGTGTCTTATCTGCCAGGCATTTGGTTCTGGTATTTAGTGTTTTAGCCACAGAATTTATCTGTGCTGGGTGGTGGTGGGATTGGGCGTTGAGGTATCGTTTGGTGTATGTTTTCTATTGGTATAAGGTGTGTCCCAGTGTGCCATCTGTTCTTTTGTCGATTAGTACATCTAGGAATGGTAGTTGTTGGTTCATTTCCATTTCCATGGTGAACTTGATTTTGGGGTGTGTGCTGTTTAGGTGTGTTAGGAAATTGTTTAGGTTTTCTTTTCCATGGGGCCAAATCACAAATGTGTCATCGATGTATCTTAGCCATAGTTTGGGTTTGTGGGTGGCATTAGCCAGGGCTCTGGATTTGAATTCTTTCATGAACAGGTTTGCGATGACGGGTGACAATGATGATCCCATAGGGGCTCCTTCAATTTGCTTGTATCTTTGTCCTTTGTATATGAAATATGTGTTGTTTAGGCAGTGTTCTGTTAGTTCCATGAGGTCTTTAGTTGGTTGGTATTTATTTTTGATGATTTCAAGAGTTTCTTTTATCGGGACTTGAGTTAATAGTGAAACCACGTCGAAACTTACAAGCAGATCTTCTTGTTCCACGTGTAGATCTTTGATCATTTCTAAGAAGTGGTATGAGTTTTGAACATATGAAGCTGCGGTTTCAGCATGGGGCTGTAGTTGTTTTGCTAAGTATTTAGCTAGGTTTTGTAATGGTGCTCCTATGGAGCTGACTATGGGTCTGAGAGGTATGCCTTCTTTGTGTATTTTTAGGAGGCTGTATAATTTGGGGCATCTAGAAGATTTTTCTCTTGGGATGATCGTCTGTTGGATTTCTTTGCTTATGTGGCTGGTTATAATTTTCTTCTTGGTTAATTTTTCTAGATATGTGGTTGGATCTGTGTCTATAGGTTTGTATGAGGAGTCTTGGAGTATGTCTGTCAATTTTGTTTCATAGTCTTTTCTGTCCATTACTACTGTGGCATTTCCTTTGTCTGCTGGGAGTATTATTATGCTGTTATCATTTTTCAGGGTTTGTAGTGCTCTGAATTCATCTTTTTGTAAATCACTTTTTGGTGGTTTCGTTGTGCATAAGATGTAAGTAACCTGGTGTCTTATTCTGTCAGCTTCATCTGTATTTAATTTGGTTAGGCTGGATTCTACTGCACATATGATGGATTCTGTTGGGATTTTTTTGGATGCTATGGCATAATTGAATCCTTTGGATAGGACATCTGTTTCTGTTTTGGTGAGTTCTCTTGAAAACGTTATATACTAATTGTTAAAGTTGTTGTGAGTTGTTGGGGGTTTTCTTGTCATATGCTAATTTCTTTAGTTTCTTTAAGAGTTTTTCATTTTTGTAAGTGGTTTCAGTTTCAGCTCTCCAAGTTGTAAGTTGTTTTATCTTATCCCAAAGTAGAGGCTGGATTTTGCTGCTCAATTCCAGGTGTAGTGCTAGCAAATCTTTGTTTAACTGATCCAATTGGAATCTTTTACTGTGAACTTCATTTCTGAGTAAAGCCATCTCTGTTCTTTTCAGGATACATTTGGTAGCTGCTGTGCTGTTATGAAATGTCAATTTGAAGCAGGTTGGTGTTGCATTATTGTCTCTGCAGCTGTATAGGAATTTTAGGTCACATAGTATTCCTGCTCTTTTAACTTCCAGCTTCTCATAGTTTTTGATCTGGCTGTTTATTTCCTCCCCGTAGAGGTCAGATATTTGTTTTTTTAAGCTTTCGTGGGTACTTACATGTGTGCTGTTCAGGAAGCTGTGTGTGTGTGTGTGTGTGTGTGTGTGTGTGTGTCTGTGTGTTTGTAGTTCTGTTAAAGTTGTAGCAACGTTTCAGCAGAATCTCATCTGCCATCCTCAGGCTTCTGTATAGAGTTAGTTCCTGGTTACAAATTTGAGGCTGGTCCATTCTGATTGGCTGGGAGCCTGGATCTGTATTCATTGGACTTGGAGTTTGATTGATTGGTGTTTCTGGTTTCTTCTGTCTGTTTTGTGGCTTTGATTGGCTGGCAACACTCTGTTCTTGTGTTGGAGGCTTTCAGTGCAGCTTGGCTCCGTGTGAAGGGACGGCTGCTCTTCATTAGCAAGCTGCTATTCATTAGCAAGCTGGGTTTCACCTGGGTGCCTGGTGGCGGGGTGTTTGGGTTGGAGCTATCAGAGGGAGTCTGTTTTTGCCCAGGTGTTTGCCTGGCTTGTG
>BLBF01000082.1:310785-320884 GCA_015471245.1 Laticauda colubrina
TGTTAAGCGGGCAGGGACTTTGGAGGTGGTAGTGGCTTGAGTGCTGGCCAGAGGCACCATTGGGGTGCTTGGCCCCAAGGGTACAACAGGTGGTGGTGTGTTCAGGAAGCTATCCAAGAGTTGACTCATTCCCGTGAGGTTGAGTCATCAAGTCATCAAGGACTTGAGAAGTCAGGCCCAATACTGATGACAGATTTTCCATTGACGGGCTTGGCTGTGGGGTGGAGGAAGGGTTGGGAGGAGTGTAGTGGGGGTCTCTGGTCTGAAGCTGGGTGAGGACTGGATTCTGTGGCATCCGATGAACCTGGGCCTGGACTGGGAAGTTGTGCTTCTGCTGTAGGAAGTCCTGGTAGTCATAGTCTTGGTAGGTGAGGGGATGTTGAAAGCTGTGGAAGGGCTGTGACACTACTTAGGGTGGAGGAGCAGACCTGGAGTGGGTAGGAGCAGCTTCAGCTGGGCCTTGAGGGTTGTGCAGAAGTGCTGTGATCTTCTGCTTCATCACCTGGTATGGGCCTCGGGCAGTTTCCTCAGGGTCTGGCTCACATAGGTGATGAAGGGCTTCCGCCCCAAGGATGCTCTGTCCAAGTGGACCAGCTGAGAGATAAGTTCTGTGCTGGTTTTTATTGTGTTCTTGATCTCCAACAGCACACTGTGGTCCTGGCCCTCCAATCTGCCTCTCTGCCTTCATCCTCTGGAGCTGGGGGTGGGGGTGGGAGTGGGTTGGCCTCTGGTGGCTGCTGCTTCTTCCTCCATTTGTGACAGCAGGGCATCATTCTCCACAGGATCCTCCAAGTCCGCCAGCATGGGGAGTGCAGCT
Source organism: Laticauda colubrina (assembly GCA_015471245.1). Lineage (NCBI taxonomy): Eukaryota > Metazoa > Chordata > Lepidosauria > Squamata > Elapidae > Laticauda > Laticauda colubrina. The sequence goes on from BLBF01000082.1 coordinate 311,603, forward strand.
GTCTGGGGGGTCTCTGCTCTGGGGCCCTCTGAAGACACCTTCCTGGATAGGGTCCCTGGCTCCTGGCTGGAAGAGGACTGGCTGTTTGTGGGCTGTCTGAGGGAGAGGGGTCTCAGAGGGGCTGCTCCTCAGTGGCAGATCTCACCCTCCAGGAAACTGAACTTGGCCGTGACGTACATCTCCCGGTGAGTGAGCTTGATCGTGGCCTGTCCGAATTTCTTGAGGTGTAGCTTTTCATGCCAGGTATGCATGTGCTTCCACCATCCAAGGAATACTTCTGCAGTGTACCCCAGGCTCTCTGCCTTGTCTCTCCAAGATTCCTGCTTCTTCTTGGTGTTGCCATACGGTCTGTGGCCCTTTCTCCAGAGGTACTCGTTCTCCCTCAGCCATTCCAACACCTCATTGTCATGCTCCTCAGAAATGGTGTACTGTTTCCTCTCTCCCTTCTCCTTCCCTTGCCTCTTCCTCCCTCTGGCACGGGCTTCAGCAGGGCCTTCAGAGACTTCAGCATCAGGGTCTTCTGGAGATTGTTCAGGGCCTTCAGGGGCTTGAGCAGCAGGGCCTTCAGGGGCTTGAGCAACAGGGCCTTCAGCAGCCGGGCTTTGAGGGGATTGAGGGCCTTGGGGCTGGTCCACCACAGCAGCAGCAGCAGCAGAAGCTTCTGAGTCAGAGCTTGGGGGTGGGATGCTGGTTCTGCCCTTCTTCACCTTGCCAGGGCTTGAACGAGTAGGCACAGGCTTCCTCTTCTTGCCTGACTGACAAACCATTGTGTTCCTGCAAGATGTATGTGGCAGCATATCTTTCCCCTGTATGCTGACTGTGTGCATGCTGCATCCTTTTATATCCATGGAGCTGACACAATTCATACTCCCCGCATGTGCAGTGAACGCTTTGCATCCAATATGCATCCGCGTGGCATCCCTATTGTTTCCTATAGGCGTCTGTGATGCATCCACTTCATCCACTATGCATCCGCCCCTTCAGCTATGTGTCCACTTTGAAATTCTCTCCTGGAACCCCTTTGGAGGTGTCATCAGCTTACATCCGCTTTCATCCGCTAGGCTTCCTATGAACATGGAAGGTCACCTTGACTCCCACCAGTGATGATGTACTACCGGTTCTTCATGAAGCAGCCCAAACTGGTAGTAAAAGAAAAAAATTATAGTTTGGCTGAACTGGTAGTAAAAAAACAGCTACTGGTTTGGCTGAAGCAGTATTTCTTATTATTTTCCCTTTTTTCCTCCTGATGATCAGCTGTTCCAACAATCAGCTACGCTGAGAACCCCCCTCGCTGTCTTATTGCTTCACCCAAAAGGCTTCCATGAGGTCTAGGAGACAAACAAGAAAAACCCAGAATGCAGGAGGGGAGCAGAAAAAGAGGAGAAGCCACACCTACCCAATCACATGGCCACACCCACCTAGCCATGCCCACCGAGCCATGCTTAAAGAACCAGAAGTAAAAATATTTGCATCCCACCTTTGATCCCTGCAATGAATGAATGGCTGCAAAAATTGATGGAGTTAGCAGAGATAGCTAAATTTACTGCTTTGATAAAAGAAAAAAAAAACATAATTACTTTTGTTTCTACTTGAAAATGGATTCTGGACTTGAGGTAGAAAAAATTTAGACCTTGATTGTCAGTGAGATAGATTTGCTGTCATAGAAATGGCTAGTTTATACTATTATATAAAAGTAAAAGATGAGATTTGTAGTTAATGCCTGCAAAGGGCATCATAAGTCAATGTGTCCTCCTTCTTCTCTTTCCCTTACTATCCCATTCCCTTTTCCCTTCCATATTTCCCTTACTATTTACTTTAGTATTTTCTTTGTAGGCTACATTATAAACTACTGAAAATGGTTTTTTTTTAAATAGAAATTCCCTGGCATTATTGAACTTGACCTGGTCTAGGATTGTCACATTTTTCAAATTGAAACTATGCTTAAATCTGCTTATATGGTGTGAAATTAAATAATTTTTGTTGTGTCTTCTGACTGCCAGTTGGTGTGCACATGAATGCATTCTGCCAATCTTCTCCTTTTTGTCGCACATAGTTATTGTTGCATCTTACACTGTATGTTGTAGATGACTCTTGTTGGTTTGTTTGTTTTTTCTTTTGGGGTTGATGGATTTTTTGGTTTGCTTAGAATGTTTTTAAGGGTTTTAGTCAGCCTGAGTGCTATGCTGATTCCATGTGGTTGTGTAATCTGTTGGTGGTTTTTGAGATATGCTTGACATATGGCAATGTAATTCTTTTTGGGGTCTGTGTTGGTTGTGCTGTATTGGGTTGAGTGATCAGGGACTTTTTTGGCTGGCTATCCATTTGGATTCAGATGTGTTGTATAGATTTGCTTCATTTCCTTTTATTGCTGTTCTAGTTGCTGCAGTATGCTTTGTCTTAAATAAAATCCTTATACTGCATACCCATACAACTGACAGAAAACAGCACTCCTTAGTAGCACTGATAATGTTATCTATTTAGGATAACGAACCAGCTGCAAGAAAACATGCAAGCTCAGAAAGCACCAAGGACCCCCTTATTTCAACACTGAGCGACAAATATTCTCCTTCACTCCATATGAAAATCAACTTACTAATTTTATGCGCCTAAATAATTAATTTAAGTCTATTGAAAAATGGTAAAATTCCTAGCCGAACATTTTGTTCTGAAATCTTCCCTTCTGGGCAGGGAACACAGTCATAGCAGCAGAACTGATCTCTCTCAATCCCTTTCTTCCAGGATCCAGTGAAACAAAAGTCATTGCAATGAGAAATTGGAAGAACCTGGTAACAAGCATAGAAGGTTTTCAAATTGGAGATATTTTACAGAGTTTGTAAATTTTTTTCCTTTATGGAGGAGAATTATTTTTGACTTCTCAAAATATATGGAATTAACTGGGATTAATAGTGTTAATGAAAAATATGTAGTTATTACTTCATCCCAACTTAAAAAGATGTACAAATTAAAGTAGAAATTAAAATGATGTACAAAAGTTGCTGTTTCAAACACAGAGTGAGCAAATAATCCCACCTGGTTACAATCTCATGGAGACATGGCCATTTTTTGATTTCAAATTAAATTAAATTTGAAATTAAAACAACGTAGGTAAAGGCCCTGTCACACTGCCCAACGGATGCAAAACATTAGTAAAAAGGACACAACGGACGAGCAAAATGTTCCATCCATTGTTATCCGCTCTCAAAAGGGGCAAAAATTTGCATAACTGGAGAGGATAACACGGAAAGGAACGGACGCGGGGAGTACGCAGAGCAGATGGAAAGCGGATGCGGAACGGAAGCCCAGCGGATGGAAGCGGATGGGAGTGGATGGCACATCCACGGGGCTTCTGGGGGACCTCAGCAAAGTGGACGTGGAATGAATACAGTGGATGCAGAGCGGACGCCGAGCGGATGAAGCAAATGAACAGCGGATGCACAGCGGATGAAGTGGATGCAGAGCCGAAAGGATGCCGAGTGTTAATTGTGCATGCGGGGGGGATGCATTGCATCAGCCCCGTGGATATAAAGGGAAGCAGCTCTCATGTGGCCAGCATTCAGAGGAAAGACCTGCTGGCAGATACATCGAGTCCTTGCCTGCCCTGCCTGCATGCCTGCCTGCAAGCCTTGCAGCAAGCCTTCCTGCCAGCCTTCCTGTCAGCCTGCCTCCCAGCCTCCTGGCCAGCCTCCCTGCCAGCCTTGCTCTCTGCCTGCCTGCCAGCCTTGCTGCCAGCCTGCCTTCCTGCCAGGCTTCCTGCCAGGCTTCTTGCCAGGCTTCTTGCCAGCCTTGGTGCCTGCCTTCCTGCCAGGCTTCCTGGCAGGCTTCCTGTCAGCCTTGGTGCCTGCCTTCCTGCCAGGCTTCCTGCCAGGCTTCCTGCCAGGCTTCCTGCCAGCCTTGGTGCCAGCATTCCTGCCAGCCTTGGTGCCTGCCGGCCTCCCTGCCAGCCTTCCTGCCAGCCAGCAGCCCCACAACCATGGGGAAGAAGCGAAAGCCTCAGCAACCTGCCGCCATCCCTGGCAAGAGGGATAGGGCCACCCTCCCACCCCCTGTCCCTGACTATTCTTCTGCTGGGGCTTCTGCTGCTTGGGCTCGCTCTTCTGGTGCTGGAGCTTCTGCTGAAGCTGCTCCTGGTGGTGGTGCTTCTGCTGGTGCTTACTCTGCTGAAGCTGCTCCTGGCGGTGGTGCTTCTGCTGGTGCTTACTCTGCTGAAGCTGCTCCTGGTCCTGCTGGTCCTGCTGGACGTGCTCCTGGACTTGCTCGTCCTGCTCGTCCTGCTCGTGCTCCTGGTCTTGCTCGTCCTGCTCATCCAGCTCATGCTCCTGGTCCTGTTCGTGCTCCTGGTCTTGCTGGCGCTGCTGGTGCTTACTCTGCTAGTGCTGATCCTGGTCCTGCTGGTGCTACTGGTGCTGGTGCTGCTGGTGCTGCTGGTGCTGCTGCTGCTGCTGCTGATGATGATGATGATCCTGCTGCTGCTGCTGCTGATGATGATGATGATGATGATTATGATTATGATTATGATTATGATTATGATGATGATTATGATTGATTATGATTATGATTATGATTATGATTATGATTATGATCCTTCTGGTGATGATGATGATGATGATGATGATGATGATAATCCTGCTGGTACTGTTGCTGGTGGTGGTGTGGAGGAGCAGCCTCTACTACCTGGGAACCCCTCTGATGAGGGCCCATCTGGTCCTGCCAAAGGGAGGAAGAGGCGTATGCGACAATGGGAGAGGAGGCAATACTATATTGAGGAGAAACACAAGGATGAGGTGCTGGAGTGGCTGAGAGAGAATGACTATCTGTGGCGGAAGGGACACCGGCTCTACAGGGACACCAAAAGGAAGCAGGCTGCTTGGAGAGAGAAGGCGGAGAGTATGGGCTACACTTCGGAGGTGCTCCTCGGCTGGTGGAACCACATGCACACCTGATACGGGAAGCTGCACCTGAAGAAATGTGGCCAGGCCACGGTTAAGCTGACAGATAGAGAGACCTACGTCATGGCCAGGTGCAGCTTCCTGGAGGGTGAGATCCGCCACCGAGGAGCACCAGGAGCCCCTCTCACAACCCTCTCTCTCCAGCAGCCTGCTGAGAGCCAGTCCTCTTCCGGCCGAGAGTCAGTCCCTATCTCCAGGCAGGTTTCCGTGGAGCGTGCCACGATGGAGAACCCGCGGACAGGTGTTGTAACCGTGGTGGAGTGCATGGAGGACTCCCTGGTGTGGTGGGAGAAAGGAGACAGTGCGTCCACCACAGCCGTACCCACATCCACCACCCCCCGCTCCACCTCCACAAAAAGGCAGAGAGCCAGGTGGTGAAGGACCGCATCACCGAGCTGCTTCACAACCCTCCAGATCCAGAGGAACCTGCTCCCACCCAGTCCAGGTCTTTTCTTCCACCCCAGGTGATGTCCCTCCCATTCCAAGGCTTCCCACAGCCCCTCACCTACCAGGGCTACGGCTACCAGGAGGTCCAGCAGCACAGTCACAGTCTTTCACAGTCCAGGCACACAGTCATCGGGTGACACCGTTGCCACCGGTTCCACTGATGCCACCGATGCCAACCACGACAATGATGCCACTGATGACAGCGATGCCACCCACCCCACTGATGCCATGCACGCCAGTCCTCACCCAACTGCAGACCAGACAGCCCCACTACACTACTCCTTCCTCCACCCCACAGCCAAGCCCGGCCTCAGTACATGTGTCATCAGTACTGGGGCTGACACCCCATGGCATGGAGGAAGGACCTCTCAGCATCATGGGTCTGAGCCAGCTGTCCAAGAGCTTTCTCCACACACCATCACCTGTTGTCCTCTCGGGGCAAGGCACCCCAGTGGCACTTCAGACCAGCACTCCAGCAGCACCCACCTCCACAGCACCAGGACCCTTCACCCCTGAGACTGGGCACACCTCCGAGTGACCAAGAGGAGTGCCAGAGACTGGCTGGCTGGCTACCTGTGGACTTTATTTGGACACTTGACTTGGGTCATTTTTCTTTTACAGCTTGTTGTTCAATAAAGTCTATCTTTGATTCACACACTTGCTTCATTCTTGGTCGAAACTTTTAGAAATGGTTTAAGCCTTTGCATGCTTGTGGGATGGGTTAAGATAGCAGTGGGGTGGGCAGGGATACCTGTGGGATGGGCAGGGATACCTTTGGGATGTGTAATAGCTGTGGGGATAGATAAACCTCCAGTGCAAGCATAGTGGGACTGTATGGTCCACCCTCCCAGGTGCCACACCTATGGCCCTTTATCATCAATAAAAATGTAATAATCATCCACACATGTCAACACAAACACAACTCTTTATTAAAAGCCCTGATCATTGTAGGCCCACCCAACATACATGGCCCAATCTCATCAGTGTGATGAGACAGGCTGAAGGAAGCATCCATTAATCATCTATCATCCTGTCTTGCCACTCCACCACTCCAGCTGGGGAGTTGCACCAGTGTTTCAGGAGGTTGCGCTGCTTCTTGCCTTCACGTGAGGCTCTGTTGGGGCCTGGCACATCCTCAGTGTCTATCAGGTTTTGCCCTTGCCTCCCTTCCCCAGGCTCCATGTCCCCATTGCCTTGTTGATGGTCCATGAGCCTGTTCTGTGAGACTGGGTAGCGGGTGCGCATGGGATTTTGCAGGATGCAGAAAAGCTTCCACGATCCTCCTCACGGTCTCTGGGCGATGCTGCATGGTGGTGAGAAGTACCTGGAACCTGTTGGCCAAAGGCGTTCTCCACAACCTGCCTTGGCCTGGATAGCCTGTAGTTGAAGATCCTCTCTTCACGGGTCAGGAGTCTGGAAGTGTAGGGCTTCATGAGGTAAGTTCTGAGGGAGAAGGCGTCATCCCCCACGATGAAGTAGGGCACATCTTGTGTGTCATTGGACGGGAGACTGGATATGGGAAGCCCACGATGAGGTTGCGTTCCAGCCCCTCCTTGAGCTGACTGGTGTTGTATACCTGGGCATCTGAAGATGAGCCATTGCCTGAAGCATCGATGTACATGAACTTGTAGTCAGCATCGACCATGGCAAAGAGGATGATGCTGAAGAAGCCCTTGTAGTTGAAATAAGTGGACCCTGAATTGGCTGGTGCTTTGCAGGCCACGTGCTTGCCATCCATTGCTCCAACGGTGTGTGGGAAGTTCCACCTCTGATACCACTGCTCTGCAACTTTCTTCCATCCTTCTTCAGTGGAGGGGCAATGGAGGAGCTCCTCCATGTATTCTTCGATGATGACCTGCACCACTTCTCTGACCACAATGCTGATGGTGTTGTGTGGCACCCTCCAGCCGTACTGCATGCTCTTGTAGGTGGTCCCTGAGGCCAGGTGGTGCAGAGTGAGTGCCACCTTGAGCCTTCTATATCCGCTAGGCATCCGTTCCGCATCCGCACAACTTCAGGCTGGGCCGGAAGTTGGCGTTTGCCTTGGTCAACCTGGGTGTCAGCCGCTGCACAACTTCATCAAACATGGCTGAAGGCATCCTCATGAAGTTCTGGAATGCACGAATGTCTTCGCTCCTGAGCTCCACCATCAGCTTGTTGTACAGTCCGTACTCTGCTTTTTTCCCGATCCATCTTCGTACTCAGACACTTCTTGGCCGCCTCCTTTTCTTTCTGTAGTAGAGTTTACAGAGCCTGTAGATGGCTTTACACTGTTGCAGAAGGATGGTGGTTGCCAAAAGGACTGTGTTATGATCCACGGTTGACATGACTGGATGCTGTGAAAGAGCAAGAGTCAGATGAAGGCTGCAGAGGTCTGCACAGCTGGGTTGCTGGTCTGAAAGTGAGATGCAGGTGAGTTGCTCCCCCTTTTTATAGGCAGTATAGGTTTTCCCCTAGGTGTCCCTTTGCATCCTCTAGGCATCCTCTAGATATCCTTAATATCCAAGATAGGTCCCCTCTGCGAACATGTTTTCCGTTTTAAATGCTTTGTTTCCGTGCTGCATCCACTAGGCATCCGTTCTGCATCCATTCTGCATCCGTTCTGCTTCCTCCCTGCATCCGAGCAGATGCGGAATGGATGCCTAGCGGATATAGCAGATGCGTAACGGATGCAGAATGGATGCCTAGCGGATGCCTAGCAGATGCAGAATGGATGAATAGATACATCTTCTGCTCAAAAGTTTTGAGGAGCTCAAAACTTTCTGAGCGGATGAAACGTCCATAAACGGATGCTGGACGTATAGAGAGGAAGCAAAACAGAGGCAGTGAGTACAGAATGGATACATCACGTTAACCAATGGATGGCAAGCTTTTTTGTCCGTTTTACATCCTCTTTGCATCCGTTGGTGCAGTGTGACAGGGCCTTAAACATTGTATTTTGATATAATTTTTACATTAGATTACATTGCAATGACAATTTAATGAGTTATTATCAACATTTGAAAAGAACATTCCATTATTTCTTTAAAATCCACAAATCTGATTTCAAATGAGATTATGTTCAATATGGGATCATAATAGATTAAGGTATAGACAATTTACTAATTTGATACCTGGTTAAAAACTGGATTCCAGACAATTGCATCTTCATCTATCCATTATTCCTTCCCTTTTGGAGCCTTTAGATCCACCTTTCCAATTCTAACTCTCTGAAAGGATCTGTTTGGAAAAGTGATCAAGTTGGTGATGTCAAATCCACCTATTGCTTCCCCTTCCTCATTCAGGAACACTCTCTCCCCAACTGAATTGTTAAAAGAAATGCCTTGAAGAAATGAATGGAGCTGTTTGAAAAGGAAGAGAGAGGGAATATAGCAATATAATAGAGAAGAGAACATTTTTTTTATGTTTCATTCACTCATTGTTTGCATTCCTATAACTATTATTAAATATCTATGCTTAGAAATTTGATAACTGCTATTGTATGGATGTCCACTCTATTATTTATTTGATATTATTTTAAGGAAAGGTAAAAATGAATTGAAACAGAATGAACATAGGCTTTTGACATTATGTACTGTAGCTTCAGTTATGATTTGGGTTCCTGACTTAAACAACTAATTCAAGATAGATCATATCTAATCTGTCCTCATTGATAGAAAACTCTTTGAGAACTTGAGATCTGACTAACTTCCTTTAGCAAAATTTTAGAATATGTGATAGAGAGAGGGAGGTGGAGATTGTGCCAAATATGTTTGTTTCATCCTATGGATGTCACATATAACAAGGACCACTCTAATTTCATTCCTCTAAAACTCTGATAGAGAAAGTTCATTTTTTTCATACTGGAAAATTTCCGAAGCCACACAGAAAGTTCTTTTTTTTTTTTTTT
>BLBF01000082.1:335884-367670 GCA_015471245.1 Laticauda colubrina
AGCATAAGATAGAGAAGATCTCCACAGCTACCATGTATTTCCCTTTGGTGCTCAGGAAGGCTGGAACAAATGACAACCAAACACTGCAAAAGACCAACATGTTGAAAGTGATAAACTTGGCCTCATTGAAACTGCTGGGCAGCTTCCTGGCTTGAAAAGCAATGTTAATATCCTCTGTTCATTTGTAAAATGAGATTACCAATATATCTTTAAATACCATTCCAGTGTGGATAAGTAATAATTGCAGTTTCAGAGACTACTAGGTTTCTAGAAATAAATATTATAAATCCTTGGTGCTAATAGATCAATTTGATAAGGGATTTTAAGGAATGGGTGGAATAAGAAATTCAAAAACCCTATTTTGTCTAAATTATGGAAATTAATCTGAACAACCAAGTTTAAAAAATTTACAAAATAGTACAATGCTTCCATTTGCAGAAGATATATGTCTATATCATGCAAGACACCCTGATATTCATCTTGCATTTATACAGCTTTCAACATGAGTTATGCAAAATCAACATCACTTTCACTTCTCATTTAAACCCTCAAATCTCCCCATCACAAACAGACAGACAGATTCACATCACAGAAGCCCTCAGAAAAAAGTGTTTCTCCACTATTCCACCCTTCCTTCCAGTTCTCCTCACATTGGCTGTCTTTTCTTCCCATGCATTCATTTTACCATTTTATTCCATTATTTTTATTCCTTCACTGAAGTGAAGTTTCAATTCTTAAACATGGCTGTGATGTCCTAACTCTCATCCAGTTCTATTCCTTCTTTTGTTTAGGAGGCTTCTCCCAGATAGTTCTGATCCAGTCAGATCCAGTGCTGAAGGAAGCAGGAGAAGCTCATCAATCAACTTGTTCTGTCACTGGCTTTAATGTTAACAGCTACTGGATGGGTTGGATCAGACAGAAATCTGGCAAGGATTGGAGTGGCTTGTTTCCTATCACAATAATAATAGTAGCAAGTGTTATTCATCAACAATCCAAGGGAGCTTTACTGCCTCCAAGGACAGTTCCAACTTCTATCTGCAAATGAACAACCTCAAAGCTGAAGACAGTGCTGTGTATTATTGTGCAAGAGACATAGTGACAGGATTCCTAGGAGATCTCATGCAAAAACTCTTCCTTGAATGACTCAAATATGTTGAAACAGGATGCCAGAGAATAACTCAATGATTTGTCTCATCTATGAAGCAAAGTCACCCAGGCACAGAAGAGTGGGATAAATAGGCAAAAGAAAAAGATGAGACAGAGAGAGATTATTCAACCATACTTAGTATGGTTGAACAATTTTTGCTTCTTAAGCTCCATCTGGACTGTTGTGGTTTTGAGCAGGATTTTTCTTGTTCAGATGAAAAACGGTATCATAATACATGTTCCTTTTCCTCTTCATGCTTCCATCCAAGAGTACAAATGTGTCTTCTTCCATGGGAAGTGTTGTCATCATTCAACATTTGGAGTTATGGGATCTTTTGTTTCTCACCATTTCCCATGTTCCAAAATGTATTTCTCAAAATTGTGATGACTATTATGAATTATATACCCAAATATATGTAGTTGTGAAATCTTGATTTCTTTATTATCAAACATGAAAGAATTCTCACTGTAACCATTCATTTAGGACCAATATTTGCTTTCAATGCTCAGTCTTGTCCTATTAGTGGTTGAACGTCTCTTCACTTTTTTTCCTCACTATCTTTCCCACCCCCTCACTATGTTCTCATTCATGCAGAAATACCATAGATAGGTGAAGGGATGGTTATTTCTCTTTATTATTTTTATATTAGGCTTTTCTCCTTGTAAGCTGTGTAGAATCACTGATTTAGGTGGCAATATAAATTTAAATAATTTATTAATAAAAATAAAATAGATTCAATTATCAGCAAAATATTCTGTACACTGTGGTAACTGAGTGTGGATGGGGAAAAGAAAATATAGAGGGCACATACTGGGGAAGACAAATGGAAATAGTATATTCTTCTGTCAAGATCCTGTTTCCAGTCATGAAAATTCATGCATCCACAGTGTATTTACTACTCTATGTGGATAAAAGAAGAGGAGGAAAAATGATAATAGAAGAAGGGGTTAAAAAAAGGAGAAATAAAAGAAAGAAATAGAGGAGAAATTTGAGTTGGAAGGAAGGAAATTTGAGTTGGGAAGGAAAGAAGGAAGGGAAGAAGGAAAGGAGCGAGGGTGGGTGAAGGGAAGGAAGAATTAGAAGAGATATTAAGAGAAGCCAGAAGAAGTAATAAATTTATTACATTTTAAACTTAAATTCAACACAGAAGAAGCTGCTGAAAAGGCAGAATACATTGGATGGTATGGGAGTGAAACATTACCATCCAAACAACAGAATATTCCATACTTTCGAAAAGCAATAGAACAAGGTGAATCAAGGACAGTTCATATTTTTCTCCTATGTATTAAAGATATAGATGGGTTCAAGAACATTTCCCTTTAGTTACTTTGGCATCTCCCTTTGAATGTTGGCATAATTCTACCTATGAGGACTTGATCTTCCTTCATAGAATATTTATGTCTTTGAAAGACAGGCAAGCTTTATAATTTCTCTTACTTTCAAATAAGTATATAAAATATATATCCTGTTCATAAGAGGAAGATAATGTTCTTTATGGATATATTCTTCACATGTGACTGTATGAGATCCTCACTTGCTTTCCCAGACCAATGAAACAAAACTGGGTAAGGTATTATTTCTTTTGGGATAGAGTCCACCAAGGAAACCAGAGTTATATCCTATACTGTGAGATCAGAATAGAGCAACAGTGTAATGAGAAGCTGAAAAACATAGAAGGAGAAGGGAATGGCAAGCTACTTCCTAAGTATTGCCTAATTACTTGCAGGATTGTGTCTATGCAGTTACTGAAGATTTACAGTCAGCTGTAGATTTCTGGTGCAGTGATTCAATAAAACCTTGAAATAAATTAATGATTTCTCAGATATGTGTTTAGGATTAGAAATCTTGATTATTATGTAATAAGAAGCTATCTAGTTTAAGGTAGAGAACATATTGTAAGCTCAAGCATCCATATCTGGTATTCTAAAATACATTTGCAATTAAGTAAGAAATGAAGGACAAAGTAGAATTTACACAAGAAAATGATCTGGACGGATATGGGAAAACAGTACTATGCTTCCATTTGCAGAAGAGATTAGTCTATATAGTTCAAGACACCCTGATAACCATCTTGCATTTATATAGTTTCCAACGGGATTTATGCAAACTCGACATCACTGTCACTTATCATTTAAACCCTGAAAGTTCCCCATTACAAACAGGCAGACAAATTCACCTCACAAAAGCCCTCAGAAAAAAAGATGTTTCTCCATTATGCCACCCTTCCTTCCAGTTCTCCTCACATTGGCTGTCTTTTCTTCCCATGTGTTCATTTTGCCATTTTACTCTATTACTTTTATTCCTTCACTGAAATTTCATTCCTTAACAATGGCTGTGATGTCCTAACTCTCATCCAATTCTGTTTTTTCTTCTATTTAGGAGGCTTCTCCCAGGAAGTCCTGACCCAGTCAGATCCAGTGCTGAAGGCAACAGGAGAAGCTCATAAATTGACTGTGCTGTCACTGGCTTTAATGTTAAGCCCATGTCACACTGCACCAACGGATGCAAAGAGGATGTAAAATGGACAAAAAAGCTTGCCATCCCTTGGTCAACGCGATGTACTCACTGCCTCCATTTTGCTTCCTCTCTATCCGTCTAGCATCCGTCTACTGATGTTTCATCTGCACAGAAAGTTTTGGGCTGCCCAAAACTTTTGCGCGGAAAATGTATCCAATGCATCCGTTCTGCATCCACTACACATCCGTTATATCCGCTAGGCATCCGTTGCGCATCCGCGCAACTCGCATCCACTCAGATGCAGGGAGGAAGTGGAACAGACACAGAATGGATGCAGAACGGATGCAGAATGGATGCAGCATGGAAACAAAGCATTTAAAACAGAAAAAATGTTCGCAGAGTGGACCTATCTCGGATATTAAGGATATCTCCAGGATGCCTAGAGGATGCCTAGAGGATGCCTAGAGGATGCAAAGGGACAACTATACTGCCTATAAAAAGGCGGAGCAACTTGTCTGCATCTCACTTTCAGACCAGCAGACCAGCTGTGCAGACCTCTGCAGCCTTCATCTGACTCTTCCTCTTCCACAGCATCCAGTCATGTCCACCGTGGATCGTAACACAGTCCTTTTGGCAACCACCATCCTTCTGCAACAGTGCGAAGCCATCTACAGGCTCTGTGAACTCTACTATGGGAAGAAAAGGAGGTGGCAAAGAAGTGTCTGGGTCCGAAGATGGATCAGGAGAAGAGCAGAGTACAGGCAGTACAACAAACTGATGGTGGAGTTCAGGAACGAAGATACTCGGGCATTCCAGAACTTCATGAGGATGCCTCCAGCCATGTTTGATGAAGTTGTGCAGCAGCTGACACCCAGGTTGACAAAGGCAAACACCAACTTCCAGCCCAGCCTGGAACCTGGGATCAAGGTGGCACTCACTCTGCGCCACCTGGCCTCAGGGACCACCTACAGGAGCATGCAGTACAGCTGGAGGGTGCCACACAACACCATCAGCACTGTGGTGAGAGAAGTGGTGCAGGCCATCATCGAAGAATACCTGCAGGAGCTTCCCTCCACTGATGAAGGATGGAAGAAAGTTGCAGAGCATTGGTATCAGAGGTGGAACTTCCCACACACCGTTGGAGCCATAGATGGCAAGCACATGGCCTGCAAAGCACCACCCAAGTCGGGCTCCACTTATTTCAACTACAAGGGCTTCTTCAGCATCGTCCTCTTTGCCATGGTCGATGCTGACTACAAGTTCATGTACATCGATGCTTCAGGCAGCGGCTCATGTTCAGATGCCCAGGTATACAATGCCAGTGACCTCAAGGAGGGGCTGGAAGGCAACCTCATCATGGGCTTTGCAGATCCTGACCCCCTGCCCAAGGACACGCAATATGTGCCCTACTTCATCGTGGGGGATGATGCCTTCTCCCTCAGAACCTACCTCATGAAGCCCTACACTTCCAGATGCCTCACCCTTGAAGAGAGGATCTTCAAATACAGGCTGTCCAGGGCAAGGTGGGGGGTGGAGAACACCTTTGGCATCCTGGCCAACAGGTTCCAGGTACTTCTCACCACCATGCAGCATCGCCCAGAGACCGTGAGGAGGATTGTGGAAGCTTGCTGCATCCTGCACAATCTCATGCACACCTGCTACCCAGTCTTGCAGAACAGGCTCGTGGACCTCCAACAAGGCAATGGGGACATGGAGCCTGGGGAATGGAGGCAAGGGCGAAACCTGATAGACACTGAGGATGTGCAAGGCTCCAACAGAGCCTCACATGAAGGGAAAAAGCAGCCCAACCTCCTGAGACACTGGTACAACTCCCCAGGTGAAGCAGTGGAGTGGCAAGTCAGGATGATAGATGATTAATGAGTGCTCCCTTCAGCCTGTCTCATCACACGGATGAGATTGGGCCATGTATGTTGGGTGGGCCTACAATGAACAGGGCATTTAATAAAGAGTTGTGTTTGTTTTGACATGTGTGGATGATTATTACATTATTATTGATAATAAAGGGCCATAGGTGTGGAACTAGGGAGGGTTGACCATACAGTCCCACTATGCTTGCACTGGAGGCTTATCTATCCCACTGTTATCCTTACCCATTCCACAGCTATTACCCATCCCAAAGGTATCCCTGCCCATCCCACTGCTATCTTAACCCATCCCACAAGCATGCAAAGGCTTAAACCATTTCTAAACGTTTCCACCCAGACGTTATTAAAAAAAAGAAATGAAGCAAGTGTGTGAATCAAAGATAAACTTTATTGAACAACAAGCTGTAAAACAAAAATGATCCAAGTCAAGTGTCCAAATAAACTCTACAGGTAGCCAGCTACCCAGTCTCTGGCACTCTTCTTGGTCACTCAGAGGTGTGCCCAGTCTCAGGGGTGAAGGGTCCTGGTGCTGTGGAGGTGGGTGCTGCTGGAGTGCTGGTCTGAAGTACCACTGAGGTGACTGGCCCCGAGAGGACAACAGGTGACGGTGTGTTGAGAAAGCTCTCGGAAAGCTGGCTCAGACCCGCGATGCTGAGAGGTCCTTCCTCCATGCTATGGGGTGTCAGCCCCAGTACTGCTGACAGATGTACTGAGGCCGGGCTTGGCTGTGGGGTGGAGGAAGGAGTAGTGTAGTGGGGCTGTCTGGTCTGCAGTTGGGTGAGGACTGGCGTGGGTGGCATCGGTGGTTTGGGTGGCATCGCTGTCGTCGGTGGCATCATTGGCGTGCCTGGCATCGGTGGCATCAGTGGAACCGGTGGCAATGGTCTCGCCCGATGACTCTGTGCCTGGGCTGGGAAGGGCTGCTGTCTGTGCTGCTGGACTGCCTGGTAGCCGTAGCCCTGGTAGGTGAGGGGCTGTGGGAAGCCTTGGAATGGGAGGGACATCACCTGGGGTGGAGGAGCAGACCTGGATTGGGTGGGAGCAGGTACCTCTGGGTCTGGAGGGTTGGGAAGCAGCTCCGTGATCCGGTCCTTCACCACCTGGTACTGGGGTTCCTCCATGTTCTTGAGGGTCTGGTTGACATAGGTGAGGAAGGGCTTGTGGTTTGAGGATGAGGAGTCAGTGCTGACCAGCTGAGAGAGGAGATCTATACTGGTGTCCCTGATCTCCAGCAGGACAGAGTGGCTCTGCCCCTCCTGCTGTCTGGCTCTCTGCCTTTCTGTGGAGGCGGAGCTGGGCGGTGGTGGATGCAGCTACAACTGTGGTGGACTCAATGTCTCCTCTCTCCCACCATGCCAGAGAGTCCTCCACGCGTTCCACCATGGTGACAACAGCTGTCCGTGGGTTCTCCGCCGTGGCACGCTCCACAGAAAGCTGCCTGGAGACAGGGACTGACTCTCGGCCGGAAGAGGACTGTGTTGCAGCAGGCTGCCAGAGAGAGAGGGTAGACAGAGGGGCTCCTGGTGCTCCTCGGTGGCGGATCTCACCCTCCAGGAAGCTGCACCTGGCCATGACGTAGGTCTCTCTGTCCGTCAGCTTTAATGTGGCCTGGCCAGATTTCTTTGGGTGCAGCTTGCCGTACCAGGTGTGCATATGTTTCCACCAGCCGAGGAGCACATCCGAAGTGTAACCCATACTCTCTGCCCTCTCTCTCCAACAGCCTGCTTCCGCTTGGTGTCCCTGTAGAGCTGGTGTCCCTTCCACCACAGATAGTTATTATCTCTCAGCCACTCCAGCACCTCATCCTCGTGTTCCTCCTCAATGAAGTATTGCCTCCTCTCCCATCCCCGCATATGCCTCTTCCTCCTTTTGCCAGGACCAGATGGGCCCTCATCAGAGGGGCTCCCAGGTGGTAGGGGCTGCTCCTCCACACCACCAGCAGCAGCAGCAGCAGGATCATCATCATCATCATCAGAAGCAGCAGCAGCAGCAGCAGGAGCAGGATCAGCAGCAGCAGAGTAATCACCAGGAGCCCCAGCAGCACCAGCAGCACCAGCAGCACCAGAAGCAGGAGCAGGACCAGGAGCACGAGCAGGACGAACAGGACGAGGAAGTCCAGGAGCACAAGCAGGACCAGCAGGACCAGCAGGACCAGGAGCAGCTTCAGCAGAGTAAGCAGCAGCAGAAGCACCACCGCCAGGAGCAGCTTCAGCAGAGTACACAGCAGAAGCACCACTGCCAGGAACAGCTTCAGTAGAAGCTCCAGCACCAGAAGAGTGAGCCTGAGCAGCAGAAGCCCCAGCAGAAGCAGAGTCAGGGACAGAGGGCGGGAGGGTGGCCCTGTCCCTCTTGCCAGGGATGGCAGCAGGTTGCTGAGGCTTTCGCTTCTTCCCCATGGTTGTGGGGTTGCTGGCTGGCAGGGAGGCTGTCAGGAAGGCTGGCACCAAGGTTAGCAGGAAGCTTGGCACCAAGGCTGGCACGAAGCCTGGCAGGAAGACAGGCATGCAGCAAGGCTGGCAAGCAGGCAGGCACCAAGGCTGGCAGGCAGGCTGGAAGGCAGGCTGGCAGCAAGGCTGGCAGGGAGGCTGGCCAGGAGGCTTGGAGGCAGGCTGGCAGGAAGGCTGACAGCAAGGCTTGCAAGCAGGCATGCAGGCAGGGCAGGCAAGGACTCGATGTATCCTGCAGCAGGTCTTTCCTCCGAATGCTGGCCACGTGCGAGCTGCTTTCCTTTATATCCAGGGGGTTGCACAATGCATCCCCCCTGCATGCACAGTGAACGCCAGGCATCCGTTAGGCTTCCACTGTGCATCCGCTAGCCTTCCGCTGTGCATCCGCTTCATCCACTGTGCATCCGTTCTGCATCCGCTGTATCCATTCTGTGTCCGCTTTCCTGAGACCCCCCGGAAGCCCTGCGGATGTGCCATCTGCTCCCATCTGCTTCCATCCGCTAGGCTTCCGTTCCGCATCTGTTTTCCATCCGCCCTGCATCCTCCCCATGTCCGTGTTATCCGCTCCGCTTATGCAAATTTTTGCCCCTTTTGAGAGCGGATAAGAACGGAAGGAACATTTTGCTCGTCCGTTGTGTCCGTTTTGCATCCGTTGGGCAGTGTGACAGGGCCTTTAACAGCTACTGGATGGGTTGGATCAGAGAGAAACCTGGCAAGGACTGGAGTAGCTCATTTTCAATTACAATTTGGGTAACAAGTATTATTTGCCAACAATTCAAGGATGCTTTACTGCTGCCAAGGATTGTTCCAACTTCTATCTGCAAATGAACAACCTCAAAGCAGAAGACACTGCTGTGTATTATTGTGCAAGAGACACAGTAAAAGCAGTCCCAGGTGATCTCATGTAAAAATTGTTCCTTGAATGACTGAATTATCTTGAAACAGGATTACAGAGAACCACTCAATGATTTATCAAGCCCATGAAACAAAATCATTCAGGCAGTGAGGAAGGAGATAAATAGGGAAAAGAAAAAGATGAGATAGAGAGAGATTATTCACCCATACTTAATAGGGTTGAACAACTTTTGCTTTATAGGTTCCAGCGAGAATGCTATTTTTCAGCACAAGTTTTCTTCTTCAGATGCCAAACGGCATCATAGTACACGTTCCTTTTCTGCTTCCATCTAACAGTACACATGTGTTTTCTTCCATGTGAAGTGTTATCACTCATGAAACATTTTGAGTTATTGAATCTTTTGTTCTCACCATTTCCCCCTATAGTAAGTTGTATTTCTCAAAACTGTAATGTACAATTATCAATTATACCCAAACCTATCTGATCATAAGATCTAGATTTCTTTATTATAAAACATGAAAGAATTCTCGCTGTCACCATACATTTAGGATAAATGTTTGCTTTCAATGCTCAGCTTTGTCATATTAGTGTTTGAAATTCTCCCTATTTTCTTTTCACAATGATCTTTTTTTCCCTATGTTCTCATTCATTCCCAAATACCATAGGTGGGTGGAGAGAAGGTTATTGTGCTTTTATTATTTTTATATGGAGGTTTTATCCTTGTAACCTGGCCAGAGTCATTGAGAGTGAATTAGGTGGCCAAATACATTTTCTTAAATTAAAATAAAATACATTTGAACAGTCTCTCAGGAAAATGCTGTGCACCTTATGGTAATTGAGGGTTGATAGAGAAAACAGAATAGTGAGGAAATATACAGATAGATAACAGATAATCAAAGTTGGAAGGGACCTTGTCTATCATTTAGTCCAAACCCCCCCCCCAAGTGGGAGACCCAACACCATTTCTTACAAATGGCAATCCAAACTCTTCTTGAAAATCTCAGGTGATGGCACTCCCACAACTTACAAGGGCAAGCTGTTCCATTGGTTGATTGTTCTCACTGTCAGAAAGTTTCTCCTTATTTCCAGGTTAAATCTCTCCTTGTCTCATCCATTATTCTCATTTCCTAAATCTCATCCATTATTCCTTGTCTGGCCTACAGGTGCTTTAGAAAATAGCTTGACCCCTTCTTCCCTGTGGCAGCACCTCAAACATTGGAAGACCTCTATCATATCTCCCCTGGTCCTTCTCTTTACTAGACTACACAAGCCCAGTTCCTACAACCGTTTCTTGTATGTTTTAGCTTCCAGTCCCCTAATCTTCCTAGTTGCTCTTCTCTGTACTTTTTCTAGACTCTCAACTTCTTTTTTATAATGTGGTGAACAAAACTGGATGCAATACTCTAGGTGTGGTCTTAAGAAGGCTTTATAGAGTGGCATTAGTACTTTCCTTCATCTTGATTGTATCCCTCTGTTATTACAATTTAGGATTGCATGAGCATTTTTGGCTGTTGCTGCACAGTGCTGGCTCATATTTAGCTGGTTGTCTACAAGGACTCCAAGATCCCTCTCACAGTTACTGCTATTGAGCCTGGTTCACCCAGTCTATATGTGTACTTTTGGTTTTTCTTGCCTAAGTGTAGGACTTTACTTTTCTCTACACTGAATTTCATTTTGTTAGATATGGCCCAGTGTTCTAGTCTGTCAAGATCTACTGGATCTTGAGCCTATCTTGGATGTTAGCTATTCCTGCTAGGTTAGTATCATCTGCAAATTTGGTAAGTTCCTCTTCTATTCCCTCATCTAAGTCGTTCATCAAGATATTGAAGAGTACTGGGCCTAAGACAGAACCTTGTGGCATTCCACTGCTTACTTCCCTCCATGTAGACTTAGTCCCATTAAGGACTACTGGTTGAGTGTGGTTTGCTAGCCAGTTGTGAGTCCATCTAGTGGTGGTGCTATCTATTCCACTTTTTTCTAGCTTACTAAGAAGTAGGTTGTGCTCTACTTTGTTGAACGCTTTGCTGAAATCTAAATATATTATGTCCACAGTATTTTGCTGGTCTAATAATTTAGTCACTGTATTGAAGAATGAAATTAGATTGGTTTGGCATGATCTATTTTTAACAAACCTGTGCTGACTGCTAGTTATTACTTTGCTTGTTTCTAGAAGTTGGCAGATCAAGTTTTTTATTATCATTTCCAGTATCTTCCTGGGTATTTATGTTCAGCTGATTGGCCTATAGTTTCCTGGGTCTGTTTTTTTAATTCCTTTTTTGAAAATGGGAACCACATCAGCTCTTTTCCAGTCCTCTGGTAGTTCCCCGGTGCTCCAGGGTTTTTGAAAGATATGGTGCAGTGGATCTCAGATGACCTCTGCCAGCTCCTTTAAAACTCTAGGATGTAAACCATCAGGCTTGATAATTTATTTTCATCAAGATCAGACAGGTGTTCTCTTACTATTTTTTTTTTTTGCTTATTTTAACTTTTATTTCTGGTCTGTCTTTTATAGTTATATTTTTGGTGGGTTGAGCTATAGTTTCTTTTTTGTGTGAAGACGGATGCAAAGAATAAGTTAAGCAGTTCTGATTTTTCTCTGTTGCCTGTTAAACCCATGTCACACCAGCCAACGGATGCAAAAAGGACACAACGGACGAGCAAAATGTTCCATCCGTTGTTATCTGCTCTCAAAAGGGGCAAAAATTTGCCTAACCGGAGCGGATAACACAGACGCGGGGAGGACGCAGGGTGGATGCAAAGCAGATGCGGAACGGAAGCCCAGCAGAGGGAAGCAGATAGGGGTAGATGGCGCAACCGCAGGGCTTCCGGGAGGCCTCAGCGAAGTGGACGTAGAACGGATACAGCGGATGAATAGCGGATGAAGCGGACGCAGAGCGGAAGCCTAACAGATGCCTGGCATTAATTGTGCATGAGGGGGGGATGCATTGCACAAGCCACGTGGATATAAAGGGAAGCAGCTCGCACATGGCCAGCATTCCGAGGAAAGACCTGCTGTTGGACACTTCGAGTTCCTTGCCTGCCCTGACTGCATGCCTGCCTGCCAGCCTTGCTGCCAGCCTGCCTTCCAGCCAGCCTTGGTGCCTGCCTGCCTGCCTGCCAGGCTTCCCACCAGCCTACCTGCCAGGCTTCCTCCCAGCCTTGGTGCCTGCCTGCCAGCCTTCATCCCTGGCAAGAGGGACAGGGCCAACCTCTCGCACCCTGCCCCTGACTCCGCTTCTGCTTGGGCATCTGCTGGGAAGCTGCTATGGTGATGGTGCTTCTGCTGGTGCTGGGGCTTCTGCTGGTGCTGTTGAAGCTGCTCTTGGTCCTGCTGGTCCTGCTCATCCTGCTCGTGCTCCTGGACTTGCTCGTCCTGCTTGTGCTCCTGGTCTTGCTCGTCCTGCTTGTGATCCTGGTCGTGCTCGTGCTCCTGGACTTGCTGGCGCTGCTGGTGCTTACTCTACTGCTGCTGATCCTGCTCCTGCTGGTCCTGCTGCTGCTGATCCTGCTGACGCTAGTGCTGCTGATGATGTTGATGATCCTGCTGCTGCTGCTGCTGATGATGATGATGATGCTGATTATGATCCTGCTGGTGAGGATGACGATGATGATGATGATGATGATGATGATGATGATCCTGCTGGTGCTGTGGCTGCTGGTGCTGTGGAGGAGCCCCTACTACCTGGGAGCCCCTCTGATGATGGTCCAGCCAAAGGGAGGAAGAAGCGTATGCGACAATGGGAGAGGAGGCAATACTACATTGAGGAGGAGCAGGAGCATGAGGTGCTGGAGTGGCTGACAGAGAACGACTATCTGTGGCAGAAGGGACACTGGCTGTACAGGGACACCAAGCAGAAGCAGGCTGCTTGGAGAGAGAGGGCAGAGAGTATGGGTTACACTTCGGAGGTGCTCCTCGGCTGGTGGAAACATATGCACACCTGGTACGGGAAGCTGCACCTCAAGAAATCTGCCCAGGCCACTGTGAAGCTGACAGACAGAGAGACCTACATCATGGCCAGGTGCAGCTTCCTGGAGGATGAGGTCTGCCACCGAGGAGCACCAGCAGCCCCTCTCACTACCCTCTCTCTCCGACAGCCTGCTGAGAGCCAGTCCTCTTCCGGCCGAGAGTCAGTCCCTGTCTCCAGGCAGGTTTCTGTGAAGCGTGCCACGGCGGAGAACCTGCGGACAGGTGTAGTAAACGTGGTGGAGTGCATAGAGGACTCCCTGGTGTGGTGGGAGAGAGGAAACATCGAGTCCAGCACAGTCCTAGCCGCATCCCCACCCCAGCTCCGCCTCCGCAGAAAGGCAGAGAGCCGGACAGCAGGAGGGACTGAGCCACACTGTCCTGCTGGAGATCAGGGACACCATCAACAGCAGCATAGATCTCCTCTCTCAGCTGGTCAGCACCGACTCCTCCTCCTCCAACCGCAAGCCCTTCCTCACCTATGTCAACCAGACCCTCAAGGACATGGCAGATCCCCAGTACCAGCTGGTGAAGCACCGGATCACAGAGCTGCTTCACAAAACTCCAGACCCAGAGGAACCTGCTCCCACCCAGTCCAGGTCTGCTCCTCCACCTCCACCCCAGATAATGTCCCTCCCATTCCAAGGCTTCCTACAGACCCAAGGCTTCTCACCTACCAGGGATAAGGCTACCAGGAGGTTAAGCAGCACAGGCAGCAGCCCTTCCCAGGCCAGTCACAGAGTCATCGGGTGACACCATTGCCACCTGTTCCACTGTTGCCACCGATGCCACCCACGACAATGATGCCACCCATGCCAATCCTCACCCAGCTGCAGAGCAGACAGCCCCACTACACTACACCTTCCTCCACCCAACAGCCAAGCCCGGCCTCAGTACATCTGTCATCAGTACTGGGGCTGACACCCCATGGCATGGAGGAAGGACCTCTAAGCATCCCGGGGCTGAGCCAGCTGTCCGACACCTTTCTGTCCGTCCCCTGTTGTCCTCTCGGGGCCAAGCACTCCAGCCCCACCCACCACCACAGCACCTGGACCCTTCACCCCTGAGACTGGGCACACCTCCGAGTGACCAAGAAGAGTGCCAGAGACTGGGTAGCTGGCTACCTGTGGACTTTATTTGGACACTTGACCTGGATCATTTTTTTTTTACAGCTTGTTGTTCAATAAAGTTTATCTTTGATTCACACACTTGCTTCATTTCTTTGTTTTAATAAAGTCTTGGTGGAAACTTTTAGAATTGGATTAAGCCTTTGAATGCTTGTGGGATGGGTTAAGAAAGCAGTAGGGTGGGCAGGGATACCCCTGGAATGAGCAGGGATACCTTTGGAATGGCTAATAACTGTGGGATAGATAAACCTCCAGTGCAAGCATAGTGGGACTGTATGGTCTACTCTCCCAGGTGCCACACCTATGGCCCTTTTTTATCAATAACAATGTAAGCATTGATCCACACATTTGAACACAAACACAACTCTTTATTAAACTCTCTGTTCATTGTAGGCCCACCCAACATATATGGCCCAATCTCATCCATGTGATGAGACAGGCTGAAGGAAGCATCCATTAAGCATCTACCATCCTGTCTTGCCACTCCACCGCTCCAGCTGGGGAGTTGCACCAGTGTTTCAGGAGGTTGGGCTGCTTCTTCCCTTCCCATGAGGCTCTGTTGTGGCCTTGCACATCCTGAGTGTCGATCAGGTTTCGCCCTTGCCTCCATTCCCCAGGCTCCATGTCCCCATTGCCTTGTTGATGGTCCACGAGCCTGTTCTGCAAGACTGGGTAGCAGATGCACATGAGATTGTGCAGGATGCAGCAAGCTTCCACGATCCTCATCACGGTCTCTGGCCGATGCTGCGTGGTGGTGAGAAGTACCTGGAACCTGTTGGCCAGGATGCCAAAGGTGTTCTCCACCACTCGCCTTGCCCTGGAAAGCCTGTAGTTGAAGATCCTCTCTTCACGGGTCAGGAGTCTGGAAGTGTAGGGCTTCATGAGGTAGGTTCTGAGGGAGAAGGCGTCATCCCCCACGATGAAGTAGGCCACATCTTGCGTATCGTTGGGCAGGGGGTCTGGATCTGGGAAGCCCACGATGAGGTTGCGTTCCAGCCCCTCCTTGAGGTGACTGGTGTTGTATACCTGGGCATCTGAAGATGACCCTTAGCCTGAAGCATCGATGTACAGCCAAGCCCGGCCTCAGTACATCTGTCATCAGTACTGGGGCCGACCATGGCGAAGAGGACGATGCTGAAGAAGCCCTTGTAGTTGAAATAAGTGGACCCTGACTTGGCTGGAGCTTTGCAGGCCACGTGCTTCCCATCGATGGCTCCAACGGTGTGGGGGAAGTTCCACCTCTGATACCACTGCTCTGCAACTTTCTTCCATCCTTCTTCAGTGGAGGGGCACTGGAGGAGCTCCTCCTTGTATTCTTCGATGATGGCCTGCACCATTTCTCTGACCACAATGCTGATGGTGTTGTATGGCACCCTCCAGCCGTATTGCATGCTTTTGTAGGTGGTCCCTGAGGCCAGGTGGTGCAGAGTGAGTGCCACCTTGAGCCCAGGTTCCAGGCTGGGCCAGAAGTTGGTGTTCTGCTTGGTCAACCTGGGTTTCAGGCACTGCACAAGTTCGTCAAACATGGCTGGAGGCATCCTCATGAAGTTCTGGAACACCCGAGTGTCTTCGTTCCTGAGCTCCACCCTCAGCTTGTTGTACAGTCCTTACTCTGCTCTTCTCCTGATCCATTTTCGGACCCAGACACTTCTTGGCTGCGTCCTTTTCTTCCCATAGAAGTGCTCACAGAGCTTGTAGATGGCTTCGTACTGTTGCAGAAGGATGGTGGCTGCCAAAAGGACTGTGGCACGATCCACAGTGGACATGACTGGATGCTGTGGAAGAGGAAGAGTCAGATGAAGGCTGCAGAGGTCTGCACAGGTAGGCTGCTGGTCTGAAAGTGAGATGCAGATGAATTGCTCCCCCTTTTTATAGGCAGTAATGGTGTCCCTTTGCATCCTCTAGGCATCCTAGGCATCCGAGATAGGTCCCCTCTGCTAACCTTTTTTCCGCTTTAAACGCTTTGTTTCCACTTGGCATCTGTTCTGCATCCCTTCTGAATCTGTTCTGCGTCCGTTCTGCTTCCTCCCTGCGTCCGGGCGGATGCGCATTGCGTGGATGTGCAGCGTCTGCCTGGCGGATATAGCGGATGTGTAACGAATGCGTAACGGATGCGTAGCGGATGCAGAATGGACGAACTGGATACATTTTCCATGCAAAAGTTTTAGGCAGCCCAAAACTTTTGGAGCGGCTTAAACTTCAATAGATGGATTCTGGACAGAAAGAGAGGAAGCCAAACGGAGGCAGTGAGTACATTGCGTTTTCGAACGGATGGCAAGGTTTTTTATCCGTTTTACATCCTCTTTGCATCCGTCGGTTCGGTGTGACATGGGCTTTACTTCCTTGCCATCTTCTCTCTTTAGTGGACTGACTGTTTTCCTGATTTTTTTCTTGTTATTTATATGTTGCAAGAAACTTTTTTTTATTATCTTTGAGTTTTGTTGCAAGTCTTTGTTTGTTCTAAGCCTTTGCTATCCTGACTTCGTCTTTGCAGATTCTGGCTATCTGCTGATATTCTTCCTTAGTTGTATGTCCTTCTTTCCATTTTTTGTACTTGTCCTTTTTTTTCTTTCAATTAGCCAGAGAGATCTTTGTGCAGCCATGCTGGTTTCTTCTTGGATTTCTTGTTTTTCTTTCTCAGTGGTATTGTGCTGGTCTGGGCTTCTATGATTATACTTTTTAGACTTTCCCAAGATTCTTGAGTTTTTTTCTCCTTTAGGATTTTCATCCATGGCATATTTCCCAAGTTCTTTCTGAGTTTATTGAAATCAGCTCTTTTAAAATCCAAGACTCTGCTGTCATTATGTTCTGTTTCTTGTGTTTGTGTTATGTTGAATTCTAATATGACATGGTCAATCTCACCCAAGGTTCCTGCATTTTCAATTCCCTCTATCACTTCTTTTCTGTTTGTAAGAATTAAAGTCCAGTATGGCTGTCCCTCTAGTTTCACCCTCTACTTTTGGACCTTGTCAGCTAGGTTGGTTAGAAACTTATTTGATTTCTCATTTGGTGCAGAATTAGTTTTCCAGTTGATATCAGGATAATTGAAGTCTCTCATTTCTATTGTTGTGTGTTTCCTGCATATGTTTGTTAGTTCGCTAGCAAAAAGGACTTGTATTTTTTTCTGCTTGATGGGGTGGCCTATAATGTACACCTATGGCCATGTCATTCTTTTTTTTCTTTTATATTGACCCATTTTGCACCTTTGAATTGACACCATTTCTGGTTCATTTCACCAATTATATTGACACCATTTTTCACCATGCATTTCTGGAGCAATATAGTGGTCCTTTACATATAGTACAACTCTACCTCCTCTTTTATGGTGTCTGAATTTTTTTTTTTTTAATAGTTTGTATTCTTCTACCTGTATGTTCCAGTCATGGATTTCATCCCACTAAGTTTCTGTTATTCCAACTATGTCATATTTACCTTCATGTATTTGTAGTTCAAGTTCACACTGTTTGTTCCCCAGACTTTGTGCATTTGTACAAAGGCACCCGAGATCTTTATGTCTGACACTGTGTTTACTGTCTCCATAACCTGTGTTCTGCCTGCCTGCCCCAATTTTCTTGCCACCTGTTTGATTAATGCACTTGGTGTGGCACTCACTATTAAATGCTTGGTTTTGGTTGGCATCAAGGTTGATAATCTTACCCGCACAAACATCTATTTTGCATGCACTGGTATTCTTTTTAGTTTTAGGTTGCTGGGAACAGAAATGTTCTGAATCCATTCATTCTCTGTCCCTGCTGTTCAGTTTAAATGTTTATCCAGGAAATCTGTGAATTTAATGTCAAGTAACTCAGTCCCTTTCTTTGGTGGATGCTGTTATAACCTGAGAATATAAAGAGCCGAACTGAAGCCATTTTGTGTTCTCAGTTTGAACTTTTAAAACTTAGAACAGTTATGAAATGTGTTTTCTGCTATTATTCTGCTAGAAATAATACCAGACTGCAACACTCTGTGCTTGGCATGAGGTTAGAGGTATGTGCTGGGGCACTCTGACATTATAAATGTCACATTAAGAGATATTAATGTTTTCTTATAATCTTCTGGAATTTGATGTTGAAAGTTGTCCATGAGAGGTTGGAACCTTTTATGAAAACGGGTTGTATAACTTCTTTAAATGGACAACAGGAAATGTTATGTAACCATGTGATTTGCTAAACCTATATAAGCTGTATTGACTAAGTGGAAGTGTCTCCTTCCTCCTAATTTTTTTTTTTTTTCTGGAGTACAGGGGTCCATACTGCAGTATTTTCACTAATAAAGCATCCTATGGATCAGATTATCAAAAGTCTATTGATTCATTTTTATGCAAACCATCTCTTTTATACAGTTTTTCATTGGGCCACCTGCAGACATCATGACTAATAAAACCAAAGCCTTCCCTTTTACACCACTCCTTTAGCCACACATTAAACTCTGCTACATGCTACCCTTTCCCTTTCTGTTCCTTGTATTGGTAGAACCTCTGAAAAGATAAACCTACAACCCATATTTCCAAGTTCATATCGCAAGCTCTGGAAGACTTTTTGGGACAGATCATTTTTTACCAAGATGTATAATAGCATCAACATCACAGTCCTTGCTGGCATTCTTGACTATCTTAAGAATATGTTTCTTGTCTCTGCTGGCAGTACCACCTGGTAGACACTTGACCTCTTTCAAAACCTCAGTATCCTTTCCTAAATTTATATCCCTTACAATTGAATCCCCAACCAGAAGGTGGTTTCTCTTTTTGGATGCCTTGCTCTTCTTGTGTGACCAGTGCGTAATACCTGATTCAAACTTTCTCCTTTCCAAAGTAAGTTCTTCTTCTAGAATCATGATCCCCAGCTTACTTGGGTTATTATTATCACAACTATCTTGACCTGTCACTTTAGTGTCCCTATTAATGTCAGCAAGGGCACTGTACCCATTATGCTGGGAAACAGCAAAAGCTTTGTGTTTATTGTCCACAGGTCTCACCATGCCAGATCCCACGGTTGTCCATACTGCCCTTTTCCTGTAGGATCTTTATGGTAGTGGGGGCTGGTAGCACAGCAGCTTAGTAAATGGCTGGATTGGGCACCTAATTTCTGCTTGGAGAGCACAATTAGAGATTGTAGATAGGTAATCTGTCCATGTAGACTGGTAATTTTTTTTACAAAAAGGACAATGTTCAAGTTTGAAAAGAGTACTGCAAAAGACAGCTGTAAAACAAGTATTACACTGAACTAAGCTGGTTATTTTGAAATAAAATAAAATTACAGTCTCAAGCGCACTTACCCGAAATGTATTATTAGTATTCTTGGTTTATAGTTATATGATTTGTGTGCCATTAGGCATGCATGCTGCTATCTTTTTCCTTTTTACTCACCCTTTGCTTCCTTCAGAAGCAGCCAGCACAACTTCTGGGAATTTGAAATGCAATGGAAGCAATTCAAACTGCCTCTCTCCTTTTTATTCACTCTCTGCTTCCTTCAGAAGCAAACAGCAGCTCCTCCCACAACCTCTGGGAATTTGAAATGCAATATACTGGGGAAGACAATTGGAAATAGTATGTTCTTCAGAGAATAAGTTTCCAATAACAAAATGTGATTCATCTACACTGTGTTTATTATTCTATGTTAATTAAAGAACAGGAGGAAAAAGAAAAATATAAAGAGGTGTGAGAAAAAGGAAGTGTACCCAGGCTATGAAACAAAAGAAGATTGCATCTAATTTCTTTGGGAGTGGAGACCACTGGAGGCACCAGAATTGTACCCTACTTTGCAAGGTTGTGCTGGAAGAAAAAGCCTTCTGGGTTCAGTTCTAAGTGGGAAAGAAAGACACTGGAAAAATGGTGACTACTTGGAAAGATGGTTTAAAGGTGGAGAAGATCACATGGCTTGGAGCTCCAAATGAAAAGGATGATCACATGCTTCAAAATATTGGATGAAGGAAAAGAATGAAAAAAAGGATGAGATGCTGAGAGACCCTTTTTTTTTTGAGAGACCTCTGTGGTGCAGTGGTTAGAGTGCAGTATGCAAGCTACTTCTGCAGCCAGCTGCCTAGAGTTTGGCTGTTCAAATCCCACAAGGCTCAAGGTTGACTCAGCCTTCCATCTTTCTGAGGTGGGTAACATGAGGACCCAACTTGTTGGGGGCAATATGCTGACTCTGTAAACCACTTAGAGAGGGCTGTAAAGCACTATGAAGTGGTATATAAAACTGAGTGCTACTGCTATTTATACCCTCTGTTGCAATTTGAATTTGAAGTTGTATTCTGACTGGTTGTCAGACTCCCATGGGGCTATGCAGGGGCAACTATGTAGGCTGTCCTGAGTCCCAGGCTTGGTTGAGTCTTGCTGGATGATGATATAATGAAAGGACTTTGGGCAATTCCTATTATAGCTCTACCTGGAGTAGAACTTTGTTATGTAAAATAGAATGGTCTAGGCCAGAGTAATGGTCCATTTGCAAAGCGGGGGGTGGGGAGTGAGTTTCTGCCTCTCTGAATTTCTCCTTTTCTTTTTGGGGAAAATATTCTGTCCTTTTAGTATATCCTAAAATATTTCATTTTCATAGGAGAGGGGTGGGTTTTAACATACAACAGTTGAAATATAGTTATGTTGTACTAAGAAGGTAAATAGTTAAGGCTAAAGTGCATAAAGCCCATGTCCCACTGCACCAACGGATGCAAAGAGGATGTAAAATGGACAAAAAAGCTTGTCATCCATTGGAAAACATGATGAATCCATTGTGCACTCACTGCGTACCTGTTTCATATGCTCTATCCGTCAAACATCTGTCTACTGCTATTTCATCCGCTCAAAAGGTTTTGAGCTACACAAAACTTTTTCAGTGGATGAACTTTCCGCCGTGTACAATCTACATCCGCGACACATATGGGCAACAAACATTCTACGTCCGTTGTCATCCATTACACGTTTGCTGTATCCTCTCGGCATCCTCTGGGCATCCCCGCAACTCACATCCACTGCAGCTGAAAGCAGAAATAGGGAGGAAGTGAAAGGTACATGGAACGTCCACACAGCGTTAGTAGCACGAAAATAGAAAGGATGTAAGCGGATGCATCTCGTATATAAAGCACTAAAACGGACAAAACATTCATATATAGGATGTCTGGAGTATGCCTAGATTATGTGGAAGGACACCTAGCGGAAAACCGACATTTCCTATAAAAAGGGGGAGGAAATCACCAGCAGCCGTGGTGCACAAACCTCTTCACCCTTGCTCTTGCTCTTCCACATCATCCATTGATCTCCACCATGGATCATCATACACTCCTTATGGTAGCTGCCATCATTCAACACCAGAACCAAGCCCTCTTCAGACTGTTTGACCTTTTCTACACAAGGAGAAGAAGGAGACGTCGAAGAGCTGTGTGGGTCTGAAGATGGATCCGGGAGAAGAGTGGAGTTTGGACTCAATGACAAGTTGATGGTGGAGCTGAGGAATGAAGTCATTCGTGCATTCCAGCACTTCATGAGGATGCCACCAGCCATGTTTGACGAAATTGTGGAGTGTCTGAGACCCAGGTTGACCAAGCCAAGCACCAACTTCCATCCCAGCCTGGAACCTGGACTGAAGGTGGCACTGACTCTGCACCACCTGGCCTCTGGGGCCACATACAGAAACATGCAGTATGCCTGGAGGGTGCCACACAACACCATCAGTGAAGTGGTCAGAGATGTGGTGCAGGCCATCATCAAAGAATACATGGAGGAGCTCCTCCAGTGCCCCAACACTGAAGAAGGCTGGAGGAAAGTTGTAGAACAGTGGTATCAGAGGTGGAACTTTTCCCACACCGTTGGAACCATAGATGGGAAGCACGTGGCCTGAAAAGCTCCACCCAATTCAGGGGTGGAGCTTTTTTCACAACTACAAGGGATTCTTCAGTATCATCCCCTTTGCCATGGTTGATGCTGAGTACAAGTCCATGTACATCAATACTTCAGGCAACGGGTCAGCTTCAAATGCCCAGATATACAATGTCAGGGACCTCAAGGATGGGCTGGAATGCAACCTCATCATGGGTTATTATCACAACTACAAGGGCTCCTATCTTATCACAACTACAAGGGCTTCTTCAGTATCATCCTCTTTGCCATGGCTGATGCTGACTACAAGTTCATGTACATCGATGCTTCATGGAACGAGTCAGCTTCAGATGCCCAGATATACAATGCCAGGGACCTCAAGGATGGGCTGGAATGCAACCTCATCATGGGTTTTCCAGATCCAGACCCCCTACCCAATGACACACAAGATGTGCCCTACTTCATCGTGGGTGATGACGTCTTCTCCCTCAGAACCTACCTCCTGAAGCCCTACAGTTCCAGATACCTCACCCGTGAAGAGAGGATCTTCAACTACAGGCTGTCCAGGGAAATGGACAGAGGATCTTCAACTACAGGCTCTCCACGGGTGGTGGATAACACCTTTGGCATCCTGGCCAACAGGTTCCAGGTACTTCTCACCACCATGCAGCATCACCCAGGGACTGTGAGGAGCTTCGTGGAAGCTTGATGCATCCTGCACAATCTCATCCACACCTGCTACCCAGTGTTGCAGAACAGGCTTGTGGACTGTTAACAAGGCAATGGGGACATGGACCCTGGTGAATGGAGGCAAGGACAAAACCTGATAGACACTGTGGATGTACAAGGCTCCAACAGAGCTTCACGTGAAGGGAAGAAGCAGCACAATCTCCTGAAACACTGGTGCAACTCCCCAGCTGGAGCAGTGGAGTGGCAAGACAGGATGGTAGATGCTTAATGGATGCTTCCTTGAGCCTGTCTCATAACACTGATGAGATTGTGCCATGTATGTTGAGTGGCCTTACAATGAATAGGGCATTAATAAAGAGCTTTGTTTATTTTGAAATGTGTTGATCAATGAATAAATGATTATTGATAATAAAGGGCCATATGTGTGGCAGCTGGGAGGGTGGACCATACAGTCCCACTATGCTTGCACTGGAGGTTTATCTGTCCCACAGCTATCCTTACCCATCCCACAGCTATGCTTACCCATCCCACAATTGTCCTTACCCATCCCACAGCTATCCTTACCCACCCCACAAGTGTCTTTAAGCAAAGATAAGGTGAACAGATAACAACTCAGTCTCTGGCACTATTCTCAGTCACTCTGAGGCATGTCCATGGTCTCAGCTGTCGAGTGGCTAGGGACTGTGGAGGTGGCTGTTGCTGGAGTGCTGGTCTGAGGCGCCATTTGGGTGCCTGGCCCCAAGAATTCAACAGGGAATGGTGTGTTCAGGAAGCTCTCAGAGAGCTGACTCAGTCCTGTGAGATTGAGAGGCCCTTCCTCAAGGACATGGGAAGTCAGGTACAGTACTGAAGACAGATTTTTTGTTGGTGGGCTTTGCTGTGGGGTGAAGGAAGGAGAAGTGAAGTGGGGCTGTCTGGTCTGCAGCTGGGTCAGGTGAGCCATGCAATCTACCTGGGCCTTGGACTGGGAAGGGATGCCTCTAGTGTGGAAAGTCCTGGTGCTCGTAGCCTTGGTAGGCGAGGGGCTGTTGAAAGCCGTGGAAGGGCTGTGACATCACCTGGGGTATAGGAGAAAACCTGGAGTGGGTTGGAGTAGGTTCAGCTGAGCCTGGAGGGTGGTGCAGCAGTACTGTGGTTTTCTCCTTCATCACCTGGTACTGGGCCTCGTGCAGGTCCATGAGGTTCTGGCTCACATATGTAATGAAGGGCTCGTGGTTAGAGGATTGCATATTGCTTTGGACAAGCTAAGAGACAAGATCTGTGCTGGTTTTGATTGTGTCCCTGATCTCCAGCAGGACAGTGTCGCTCTGGCCCTCCAGTTTGCCTCTCTGCCTGCTTTCTGTGGAGTTGGAGCTGGAGAAACGGGTGGGTTGGTCTCTGGCTGCTGCTTCTTCTGGCTCCATTTGAGACAGGGGATCCTCCACGTCCTCTGGCATGGGGAGTGCAGCTGTCGGGGGGGTGTCTGTCGTGGGGCCCTCCAAAGACACCTGCCTGGACACTGTAGCTGTCTCCTGGCTGGAAGAGGAGTGGCTCTCTGTGAGCTGTCTGAGGAAGAGGGTTGACAGAGGGGCTTCTCCTCGGTGACAGATCTCACCCTCCAGGAAGCTGCACTTGGCCATGATGTACAACTCCCGGTCAGTGAGCTTGACAGCGGTCTGGCCAGATTTCTTCAGGTGCAGCTTACCATACCAGGTGTGCATGTGCTTCCACCATCCCAGGAGTACATCTGAAGTGTAGCCCAGGCTCTCTGCCTTGTCTCTCCATGCTGCCTGCTCCCTCTTGGTGTCATGATAGAGCCTGTGGCCCTTCCTTCACAGGTACTCTTTCTCCCTCAACCATTCCAGCACCTCCTCCTCATGGTGTTCAGAAATGGAGTACCGTTTCCTCTCTCCCTTCTCCTTGCCTTGCCTCTTCCTCCCTCTGGCAGGGGCTTCAGTGCCTTCAGCAGCAGGGCTTTGAGGGCCTTGGGGCTGGTCCATCACAGCAGCACCACCACCACCACCAGCAGCAGCAGGAGAAGCAGCAGCAGCAGCAGGAGAAGCACCAGCAGCACCAGCAGGAGAAGCACCAGCAGCAGCAACACCAAGAGCACCACCACCAGCAGCAGAAGCACCAGCAGCTTCAGAGTCAGCACCACGGGGTGGGATGGTGGTTCTGTCCTTCTTGCCAAGGCTGGCAGGAGTAGGCATAGACTTTCTCTTCTTCCATGACTGTTAAACTATGGTGTTCTTTCAAGATGTCTCTGGCAGCAGGTCTTTCCTCTGAATGGTAACTGCTTGCGAGCTGCATCCTTTTATATCCATGGAGCTGATGCAATACATCCTCCCCGCATGCGAAGTGAATGCTTTGCATCCGCTACGCATCTGCAATGCATCCTATAGGCGTCCGTGATGCATCCACGTCATCCTCTATGGATCCGCTCCTTCCGCTCCGCTTCCGCTCCGCTATTCTCCATCAGAAGCCCTGCAGATGTTTCATTCACTTCCATCCGCTTCCATCCGCTAGGCTTCCTACAAACATCCACTTACCATCCTCGCTACGTACTACCCCATCCATTCCTTTCCATTGTTTTCCATTCTGTTTATGCAAATTTAGGGCACTTTTGAGAGCAGATAACAATGGAAAAATTTTGCTCGTCCACTGTGTCCTTTTTGCATATGTTTTGCATCCGTTGGGTAGTGTGACCTAGCCTTTAGGTCCTTAGGACATTCCAAAGTACATTACACCATAATTAAATAGCAAACACAATACAAAGAACAATTTACAGAAAGGAATGATCCTGTCAGATTAGTTACTTAGACTTCAGCAAGGCATTCAACAAACTAGACTACAACCTACTTCTTAGTAAGTTAGAAAAAAATGGGATAGATAACATCACCTCCAGATGGATTTGTAAATGGGTGACAAACCATACTCAATGAGTAGTTCTTAATGGGTCTACATCTACATGGAGGGAAGTAGGCAATGGGGTGCCACAAGATTCTGTCTTAGGCTCGGTACTCTTCATAAACAATTATTTAGATGAGGGAATAGAAGGAGGTTTACCAAATTTGCAGATTATACTAAACTGGCAGGAATAGCTAATACCCTAGAAGAGAGACTCAAGATCCAGATGGATCTTGACTAGGGATGAAATTCAAATTTTTCCCTACCAGCTCTATGGGCATGGCTTGGTGAGAATGGGGGTGGGACTCAGTCTCTAAAAGGAAGAGAAGGGTGGGTAGGTGTGACTGGGGCCAATCATCCATACCAGCTCTTTGAACTGATTCAAATTGTCCCTACCATCTCTCCGAACTGATTCAAATCATCCTTACTACCTCTCCCAAGGTAGTGCAAGGTGGTTCAATTTCAACCCTGTTATTGACAGACTTGAACAGTGGACCCTGACTAACGAAATAAAATTCAATGTAGACAAAAGTGAAGTCCTACACTTAAGAAAAAGCAAACACAAAAAATACACATATAGACTGGATGAAACTGCTTAAGGGCCTGTCACATAGGCTGACGGATGCAAAGAGTATGTAAAAAGGACACAGTGGAGGAGAAAATTTTCCAATTGTTGTTGTCCGCTCTCAAAAGTGCCCCAAATTTGCATAAACAGAGCGGACAACAACAGAAAGGAACGGAGGGAGGGAGGATGTAGCCAAGATGTTAAGCGGATGTTCCACAGAAGCCTAGCGGATGGAAGCGGATGGAAACAGATGACACATTGGCAGGGCTTCCGGGGGAGCACAGAGAAGCGGACACGTAGCAGAAGGAATGGATGCAGAGCGGATGCCAAGCGGATACAGTGGATGCAACACAGAAGCCTAGCGGATGCCTAGCAGATGCCTAGCGGATGCAAAGCACTCATTGCGCATGCGGGGAGAATGCATTGAGTCATCCCTGCAGATATAAAAGGATGCAGCTTGCAAGCAGGTCACCATTCAGAGGAAAGACCTGCTACCAGACACATCTCCAGCCAACAACCATGGGGAAGAAGAGGAAGCCTGTGCCATCTTCTGCCAGCCCTGGCAAGAAGGACAAGGCCACCATCCCACCCCCTGGCCCTGACTCTGTTTCTGCTGGGGCTTCTGCTGCTTGGGCTGACTCTGCTAGTGCTGGGGCTTCTGCTGGTGCTGCTCCTGGTGCTGGTGCTTACTCTGCTGGCGCTGCTCCTGGTGCTGGTGCTTCTGCTGGTGCTTACTCTGCTGGTGCTGCTCCTGCTGCTGGTGCTTCTGCTGGTGCTTACTCTGCTGGTGCTGCTCCTGTTGCTGGTGCTTCTGCTGGTGCTTACTCTGCTGGTGCTGCTCCTGGTGCTGGTGCTTCTGCTCCTGCTGGTCTTGCTAGTGCTGCTGGTGCTCCTGGTCCTCCTCGTCCTGCTGGTGCTGCTGTTGCTGCTGGTGCTGCTGGTCCTGCTGTTTTTGTTGTTGTTGCTACTGGTGGTGGTGGTGTGGAGGAGCAGCAACTACAACCTCGGAGCCCCTCTGATGAGGGCCCAGAAGGCCCTGCCAAAGGGAGGAAGAGGCAGACACATGAACGGGAGAGGAGGCAATACACCATAGAAGAGGAACATGAGGATGAGGTGCTGGAATGGCTAAGGGAGAATGAATATCTCTGGCAGAAGGGACACAGGTTCTATCGAGACACCAAGAGGAAACAGGCGGCTTGGAGAGAGAAGACGGAGAGCCTGGGCTACACTTTGGAGGTCATCCTCAGGTGGTGGAAGCACATGCACACCTGGTACGGGAAGCTGAACCTCAAGAAGTCTGGCCAGGCCACGGTCAAGGTCACTGACCGGGAGACCTACATGATGGCCAAGTGCAGCTTCTTGGAGGGTGAGTTCTGCCACCGAGGAGCAGCCTCTCTGTCTACCCTCTCTCTCAGGCAGCCCAAAGAGAGCCAGTCTTCTTCTGGCTAAGAGTCAGCTCCTGTGTCCAGGCAGGTATCTGTGGAGTGTCCCATGATGGAGACCCCCCCGACAGCTGCACTCCCCATGAGAGAGAGTGTGAAGGACCCCCTGATTCAGTGGAAGGAAGGAGAGGGCATTTCCACCAGACACCAACCCACCCCCACCCCCAGCTCCATCTTCACAGAAAGCAGGCAGAGAGCCAGACTGGAGGGGCAGAGCCACACCGTCCTGCTGCAGATCAGGGACACCATCAAAAGCAGCGTAGATCTCCTCTCTCACACCGACATACCATCCTCAAACTGCAAGCCCTTCCTCACCTACGTCAATCAGAACCTCATGGACATGTCCGAATCACAGTACCAGGTGATAAAGGAGAGGATCACCGGTCTTCTGCACAACCCTCCAGACCAAGCTGAACCTGCTCCCACCCAGTCCAGGCCTGCTCCTCCACCTCAGGTGATGTCAGTGCCCTTCCAAGGCTTTCGACAGGCCCTCACCTACCAAGGCTATGACTACCAGGAGGTCCAGCAGCATAGGCAGCCCTTTCCAGTCCAGGCACAGGTACATTGGAAGCCACCGGTGCCACCGATGCCACTGATGCCACCAATGCCACCCACACTACCGATGCCAGCCATGCCACAGATGCCACCCACACCACCGATGCCACCCATGCCACAGATGCCACCCACGCCACAGATGCCACCCACGCCACATATGCCACCCACGCCACAGATGCCACTGATGCCTCACCTCGCTCAGCTGCAGACCAGACATCCCCACTACACTGCTCTTTCCTCCACCCCACAGCCAAGCCCGGCCTCAGAACATCTGTCATTGGTATTAGGGCTGACACCTCATGTCATGGAGGAAGGAGCTCTCAGCATCATAGGACTGAGCCAGCTGTCTGAGAGCTTCCTCCACAAACCATCCCCTATTGTCCTCTTGGGGCCAGGCACCCCAATGGTGCCTCAGACCAGCACTCCAGCAGCAGCCACCTCCACAGCCCCTGGACCCTTCACCCCTGAGACTGGGCACACCTCAGAGTGAACAAGAAGAGTTCCAGAGACTGGATGGCTACCTGTTGACTTTATTTTTGCTTTGGACACTTCACTTGGGTCATTTTACTTTTACAGCTTGTTATTAATAATGTTTATATTTGCTTCAAACACTTGGTTCAGTTCTTTTAGTAAATAAAGTCATGGTGGAAACTTTTAGAAATGGTTTAAGCCTTTGCATGCTTGTGGGATGGATAAGGATAGCAGTGGGATGGGCAGGGATACCTGTGGGATGGGTAATAGCTGTGGGATAGATAAACCTCCAGTGCAAGCATAGTGGGACTGTATGGTCCACCCTCCCAGGTGCCACACCTATGGCCCTTTATTATCAATAACAATTTAATCATTCATCAACACATTTCAACATAAACACCACTCTTTTTTAAATGCCCTGTTCATTGTAGGGCCACTCAACATACATGGCACAATCTCATCAGTGTGATGAGACAGGCTCAAGGAAGCATTCATTAACCATCTTCCATCCGGTCCTGCCACTCCACTGCTCCAGCTGGGGAGTTGCACCAGTGTTTCAGATGGTTGCGCTGCTTCTTCCCTTCATGTGAAGCTCTGTTGGGGCCTTGCACATCCACAGTATCTATCAGGTTTCACCTCAATTCACCAGGCTCCATGTAACCATTGGCTTGTTGGTGGTCCACGAGCCTGTTCTGCAACACTGGGTAGCGGGGGCGCATGAGATTGTGCAGGATGCAGCAAGCTTCCACAATTTTCCTCACGGTCTGTGGGTGATGCTGCATGGTGGTGAGAAGTTCCTGGAACCTGTTGGCCAGGATGCCAAAGGCATTCTCCACCACCCGCCTTACCCAGGACAGCCTGTAGTTGAAGATTCTCTCTTCATGGGTGAGACATCTGGAAGTGTAGGGCTTCATGAGGCAGGTTCTGAGGGAGAAGGTGTCATCCCCCATGATGAAGTAGGGGACATCTTGTGTGTTGTTGGGTAGGGGGTCTGGATCTGGGAAACCCATGATGAGGTTGCGTTCCAGCCCCTCCTTGAGGTCACTGGCATTGTATACCTGGACATCTGAAGATGAGCCGTTGCTTGAAGCATCGATGTACACGAACTTGTAGTCAGCATCAACCATGGCGAAGAGGATGATGCCGAAGAAACCCTTGTAGTTGTAATAAGTGGACCCTGACTTGGCTGGAACTTTGCAGGTCATGTGCTTCCCATCTATGGCTCCAATGGTGTGGGGGAAGTTCCACTTCTGATACCACTGCTCTGCAACTTTCTTCCATCCTTCTTCAGTGGAGGGGCACTGGAGGAGCTCCTCCTTGTATTCTTCGATGATAGCCTGCACCACTTCTCTGACCACAATGCAGATGGTGTTGGGTGGCACCCTCCAGGCATACTCCATGCTCCTGTACGTGGTCCCAGAGGCCAGGTGGCACAAAATCAGTGATACCTTCAGCCCAGGGTCCAGGCCGGGCCAGAATTTGGTGCTCTGCTTGGTCAACCTGGGTCTCAGCCGCTCCACAGCTTTGTTAAGCATGGCTGGAGGCATCCTCATGAAGTTCTAGAATGCACGAGAGTCTTCGTTCCTCAGCTTCACCATCACCTTGTTATACAGTCTGCACTCGGCTCTTCTCACGATCCTTCTTTGGACTGAGACACTTCTTGGCCGCCTCCTTTTCTTCCCGTAGAACAGGTGAAAGAGCCTGTAGAGGGCTTCGCACTTTTGTAGAATGATGGCAGCTACCAAAAGATATGTGCGACGATCCATGGTGGAGATGACTGGATGCTGTGGAAGAGCTAGAGCAAGATGAAGGCTGAAGAGGTCTGCACCGCAGGGCTGCTGGACTGAAAGTGAGATCCAGGTGATTTCTCCCCCTTTTTATAGAAATTATAGGTTTTCCAGTAGGTGTCCCTTTGGATCCTCCAGGCATCTTGCAGACATCCTAAATATCCGAGATACGTCCCCTATACAAACGTTTTTCCCATTTTAATGCTTTGTATGCAAGCTGCATCCGCTTTCATCCTTTCTACGTCCGTGCTACTAATGCTGAGTGTCCGTTCCGCGTCCGTTTCACTTCCTCACTGTGTGCGTTTTCCGCTGGAGCAGATACGAGTTGCGCGGATTTGCAGCGGATGCCTAGCGGATATAGCGGACGCGTAACGGATGACAACGGACATATAACGGATGTTCCCCATATGCGTAGTGGATGTAGAATGGATGCGTTGGATACTTTTTCCGGTCAAAAAGTTTTGTGCAGCTCAAAACTTTTTGAGCAGATGAAATGTCAATAGACGGATGCTGGACGGATAGAGAATATGAAAAACGGGCGGAGCGAGTACAGAATGGATGCATCGCATTAACCAATGTATGGTCAGTGTTTCTCTCTGTTTTACATCCTCTTTCCATCTGTTGGTGCTGTGTGTCAGGGGTTTTTATAGCAGTAACCATGAGAGGGCACTTGGAGTCTTCGTGGACAACCAGTTAAATATAAGCCATGCTATAAAAACTTCATGAGACCGCACCTAGAGTACTGCATCTAGTTTTGGTCACCACACAACATAAAAAAAAAAAGATGTTGAGACTCTAGAAAAAGTACATAGAAGAGCAACCAGGATGATTAGAGGACTGGAGATTAAGACATACAATGGACAGTTTTAGGAACTGGGCATGACGAATCTAGTGAGGAGAAGGACCAGGGGAGACATGATAGCAGTCTTCCACTATTTGAGGGGCTGCCACAAAGAGGAAGGGATCAAGCTATTTTCCAAGGCACCTGAAGGCCAGACAAGGAATAATGGATGGAAATAAAGTGGTTTAAATGAGCGTGTATCGGTTGGGTGATAAACTTTTTTTTTGCATTATAAATTGATTAAGACTTGAAAGGACATCCTGAACAAAGAAGAAATCTGTGACTTTATTTTTGTTTGACTGAAACTTGGCTGAGCGGCATTTAAGTGATGCCAAATTGAGACTTGGATTTTTTTCTTATTTTTTTTCTGAGGACTTTAATGTGATTTTGTAGGTAACCGGATTGAATTTTCTCTTATGTATATTTTTATTCTTCTCTTGATTTTTATTTTTTTTTAATTTTCTTTTTAGGATAGAGGCTCCCTTTGGCTATCTTTTTTTTTTCTCTTGTTTGAGTTTTTTATAAATATTTTTTCTTCTGGCTGGGGGGGAAAAGAGTATTAAGAGATGTTGCAACACTGCCAACTAGAGGCTTGAAAATATTTTATTTGAATTGGGGAGAAAAGCACTCCTTTTCAAGGACATTTCAATGTGATAAGATAGAGGGAGAACACAGTAAAATATTATTACAGGTGCTTTCTTGGACTCTTATCAATATTTCAACACTTGAGACTTGGCTTTGAAGCTCTTGGAGAAGACAGTCATAATAAGAGCCTTGGATAAAGAAATAAAGTGCAGTGTGCAGTGTGTATATATATATATATATATATATATATATATATATATATATATATAT